>LUCM01003426.1:109766-140362 GCA_008360955.1 Fasciolopsis buskii
GATGATGATGATGATGTTGATGATGATGATGATGATGATGATGATGATGATGATGATGATGATGATGATGATAATCGCGTAACTACCGTGGATTCGGCGTTTCCAACTTATTAGCTTGCGATCGTTAATGGCCACAGATGTATAGCTCACATTAATTTTGTCGCTTTAAAAGCTAACGGTTAATTGCTCCGGGATTCGAAGATTCAGATAATTTCCAGGGATTCTATGAAGTTGTACAATCATCTTTTATCTTTTTTCTTTTACTTCCTTTATTAATGAAACAACCATGTGCATCGTCTTCCAGGAAGGGGGCCGCGGCCAACAAAGGGCTGCCAGGTGGGGAATTTGACCGGCGGTAGGAGAATTCAAACTCGTGATATTCACATCCAAACACCAGGATCTTATCCGTTTGGCTACCGCCGGCGATTTTGCGGCCGAAAATTCGTGAATCAATCGACCATCATCACCCCCACCTCATGTTGACTTCACATTGGTCATGCATTCGAAATGCCTCATTAGCCTCGGACAGAGTCTCGTCAATCGACCGCTACTTTGCCACATCACAATGCTTTTCAGCCGAGATCACGAATGAATGATATCGCTGCACCTTTGATGATATGGTCCGCGCAGAATAAACCTCTTAGAAGGGGTCCAAATTCTTACAGATGTGCTGAGCATTTGGAACGTGGCGATACGATTGATACTGTTCCTACTTGTTAACTCGTTTGCTACTGATAATCACAGTGTTGTGCAATGATTTAGCACTTTCTAGATTTTAGGCCCTTCATGGTCGAAATTGAATGTTTTTTGGGGCCTAAATTCTTGTTACATGTGTACTCACACGTTTCTTGTGTGTCCTCCCTATCGTTTCATTTATTTTCGAGTGAATTCCAACGGAAATCCCCTTGAGATTAGAAATCCCTCCTTTATCGAGGTCCGATTGTCCACCTCAGTTGAACTTAATTGTGGGTTTCGTTGATCATGGGTCCTATCGGCTACTTGTTTGTCAAGCTGATCTCGTTACCTTTATTGTTCAATCCAAGGGGCCGCACTCCTAGAGCTGGTCAATGGACGATCAATCTGACAAGAGCACTTCAAGGGATGGTTTAAACAAGTCGTCGTTTAGCATGGACAAACGAATAGTGTGTGTGCATATATCGCTCTGCCTGGTTCTGTGTGTGCGTGTGTGTGTTTGCGTAATTAGCTAACGATAATTAAGGAAATCAGACAAACCATCCGGGTGTCACTGAAAGTTTTACGATCTACTTATTAATGTCGTACAAAAAAAGGGAAGTAAAAACAATGCATTTGGATATTTC
The DNA here is from genome assembly GCA_008360955.1 of Fasciolopsis buskii. Lineage (NCBI taxonomy): Eukaryota > Metazoa > Platyhelminthes > Trematoda > Plagiorchiida > Fasciolidae > Fasciolopsis > Fasciolopsis buskii. The sequence continues at coordinate 111,086 of LUCM01003426.1, forward strand.
TTGTCCCAAGGATAAAAGACGTCAGCCGGGAATGAATCAACGACCTTCGATTTACCGGATACTTAGTTGCGTAACCCGGATTCGATAGCTCGAAGTCGCAATGTCAGAGAGCGTAAGCCTGGCATTCCAGTCGTGACCCGTCATAAACCAGCTTCCATTGCCACCATAATAGGTTAAACTATATTATTATTCTCGCAACAAAATCGAATTTTCGCTAATTTCGGTCCAAGTTGACTTCAGAATCACGACCGGATAGGGTCTTTTCAAGTTTCTGCATGTAAGCTGTGAATGTTATCAAACAACAGTCTGCCAAGTGATTGTTTTTTGGCTAATCCATAGGCCATATAAGACAGACAAGAGGCTGGATTGACAAACCAATGTCTTTTGATTTTAAAATTTGGATGTAATATTACACAAATCCAGAAATCCAAATTAGTTTCAATTGTATAGATAATCTGAAGATTGCCATGTGAATCGTTAGTTTGAGGTCAGACTAGTTTGTACGATCGACGAATAGGAGTGGTTAGCAAATCGATATTCGTGAACGGAATCATCAAGTTCTGCGAACCCCTAGTTTTGCAGTGGAAACTGCCGCGATGTTCCATCGTCATTAGAACGCACGAATCCCACTTGGAATGCACCAACGGAAACTGGAATTTGCAACCGGGAAATTCAAAAGAACAGCAGTTAACCACGGGGGATGAATTCTAACTGAACTTGTTTATAAATATTAAACTGTAACGTTCTGTAAATTTCTCAAAATTTTAACTTTGAAATTTCAAGTGGAAAGACCGTTCCTCGGACCAGTCAGCGATATTGTGGGTGAAATTTTACTGGACCCCTAGACAGTGAATCATTGGACCTCAGCCAGCCCGTCCGATTTTCGACTCGTAGTCATTCACTCGAATGCTCGAGTTCGATAGGTGTACGTGGTGAAGCTATCGAAACAAGTGAAATAAAACTTTTTTCAATCGTCAATTCGCCGAACGAATTATGCTGATGATTCCGACGGGAGCTTACTTGATCGGGCTCACTTTTGACAAGGACAAGGAAAATTAATCTCTTCTCTAAATCATCCGTCTTATCCCTCCCCCAGTTTCCATTGATGTTTGCGTAACTTATGTTTTCTTCCATCCAATTTCCCGAATAACTTTGCCTTTGTCTTCACTGGTTCGATCATGTCCGGAAGACAATTAGGCTGCACTGATGATAGATCGCTTCGTCTTCTGTTCCACTCTCCCCGTGTCACTGGTTGAGCTCTTGCCATCGACCGCTGTTTAGGAAACTTCTATTCTTGGTCAGTCGCTGATCGGTTATAAAAAATGCACGTATGAAAAGCATACCAATTTGACACCTCTCTAATCTGGAAATTCTTGTTTTCTTCGTTTCATGAAAGGAATTCGAATCGTTATGCATACTCGAGCATGATATGATTACATTTTCCTTTCTGATGAGATCGAATTGAGAACCAACTCGTCCGGTTTGCCTAATTGTCTTACTTGTTATGCAACCGAAATCAGTTCAGTTTGCTCGTACTCATGATGCACTACAAATTCGATACGCGAATAGAACAGACACTGAAGAAATTGACAATTTGATGTCACGTGTGGATCGATGATAACTGACCTCACTCTGCTTCTCTGGCAAACGGATTTTAATCCACAAAAGCAATAATGATTTTTTCTGTGTTGCTCAAAGGGGGGTTAGTCTTGTGAATTCGTGTTTTTTTTTCTAGATTTGATCAATCATTCATAGTTGGGTCAAAATCCGGAAATTTGGTCATTCGCAGACCTAAAAAGCTGTGCGGCGGACGCCTCGCGGTAAGCAAGAATCGGTTTTTTTACCGAGTCATTTCATTGTGGGCTAAATTATGACTAACTGTAATTAGGTAACCGCGTGAAGAGCATTACAAATCCCATAAGTGTATTTTTCATCTTGCTTTTAATTAGTTACTTATAAATTATTTTTCAACGATTCCGAATTAAATAAAGAACTGGTTTATTGCCTCACTCCATAATCACTAGGTAAAGTGTTATTGTATTGTATTGTATTGTATTGTATTGTATAGATTTTGCGTACAATAAGTGTCGCATTTCAGTCAAAAAAGTGAGGTTAAAAAATAAATTAGGGAAAAATTAATAAATAAAACAAAAAATACACTCATCGCCTCGTAAATAATATAAAAGCACTCATCCAGGAATAATCAAAACGCATTGGGACAAGTTGCTTAGGAATTCGGCTGAAACCCGGTCAGGGCTTGTCAAAATTCGTGCTAAATATGAAACAGTGGTGTTCCGATAGATATTGATTCTAGAGGGTATGGAATGAAAATCGGATCGTGTGGCAATGTGACATCGGCACTTTGAAAGATCGTTGTACAGAGGATGCGTGGCATCAGAAACAACTTTGTGAGCAAATTTCTCACATGCTGATAAGTGTTGATCACATAGATCTAGGGACAATTCAGTTAGTGGTAACAAGGAAACATGGCTAATAATCGATAGACCCCGGCGAAGAATTTTAGTCTTTTTAAGTAAACTTGGATGTATATAACTGGAGAACAGTAAAGAAGGATTGAAAAAACACTGGTATTCAAATCGGGAGATGGTATTTTGTTTCAACTTGTAGTGTCCAAGCTTCCCGATATGAAATGATACTGGCTGGAGACTCTTTACATAGGTATAAATATGAGAAGTCCACTTTAGATTTTTATCAATAGTATCTCCTAGATATTTCATGTGATCAACTCTGGTAAGTGATTCTGAGTTGATGGAAGACGTTTCCGATGGGTGGGGAACAGACATTCGAAGCATTTAAATATGTTGAGATTCAAACCAGCTCGTGCAGAGAAATCGTAAACGGAAGATAATTTGTTGAATAAACTTTGAAAATCATCGTTGTTCAAAACGGCTCGAGAGAGGGCAACATCATCGGCAGCGTAGCTTTATTCAGTAGGCGTGGTACAAATTGTCAGCGAGAACGGAAAATCGAACTCAGGTGAACAACTTTCAGTCGAACACCTCAACTGTTAGATTGATATGGATTGGTGAACCAATTCGCGAGAATGCGCTGGCTTCATTTGTCCGCCATAAGATAATGTTAAACTGCTGTGATTCATCATCACTGATATCGGCCTCTCATGGGCCGCGGCAAGTTCGTTCGTTTTGTTAACTTTACCTCGAACAATTAGGCTTGTGTTCCTATGAGACTGGAAGACCGGAATATTACAACCGTTCGTAACTATCCTCAAAGTTTCGCTTAAATCTGATGGGAATACTACCTCCGTGGTGCTAATCCCAGCTTCCGGAATGTGCGTCATATCCGAACTGGCTAGAATAGGTTTGAGATTCGAATAGCCAGTGAAAGCCAATTCCCTTTGCTCTGAAATCCGCATAGGATAAAAACGGCGTGATTCGTCCACCGATCGAGGTGGACGATCACCCGGCAGTGCGTGCGTACGTTTGTGATTTGTAACTGATTCGTGCCAGTGCTGCGGTAATGAGAACCGGTGCACAGCGTTGCATACCTAATGGATGGAATATGGTAGTTGAATCGGGAAGAGGCAGTTATCCTTTGAGAAATAATAGATAACCACACTGACATGGTTGCTATGGCTGTCTGTGCAACTAGCATCTGATCCGGCTGGATAAGGCAAACTCCATTTCCATTTGACAGCCAGCACTAAATAAATGAAAAAGCTAAATTAATTACGCTGCGGTGTTTTCTAAGCTAAACTGGGTTTGCTGTGAATGGAGTATCTCCATATATAGATAGAAGGACAATAATTGCCCCAGGAACATACGACCGTTTCGCGGTTTTGCCGCTCGTCATCTATACGTGACCGATGCTATTTTGTAGGGTCATCCTCCTTCCGTTTGAGCCCTGAAGGGACTCATCATCGGTTTACATTTGCAAAGATTCATACGAAATCCTGATGTTCAATTCCCTATCGCCTGTGGTGGTCTTGTAGTCCGCTAGTGTGCCCACTCATTTTGAAGATTTATAAAAATAATCCATAAATTTTTTTAACACATCACTTGTAGATGTATGAATTCAAATTTCATGTCATTCGGCAGCCTTTTGCACCTGGTCAATTGAGAACATCGGTTTACTTCAAGGTTACGCTGTTTCATATTCCAGTGTCACTTCCGCAGGTTTGCACCTGCCAACATGCATCTTCTTGCTGGAGTGGTCTATAGATTGCATTGTAGAGAGTGATGAAGGGAGACACCTTAATCCTCAGACCAACAGATTGATGTTCAACATCAATCTATTTGTCTGAAAAGCGTATGGTTTGAGACAAAAATTCGCCTAACCTGGTTAACCAGGTTTTGTACCACTAAAATGAGTTCGGTTTCCCAAACCGCAACAAGTCATTCTCTTCATTACAATGGGTATGTATGTGTGTGCATATGTATGTGCGTATACATCGATGTACGTATGTATGTATGCGTGTGTGTGTTTATGAACGTGTGTGTGTGTAAGTACCTAAAATCAGATAGTCAAAATTCCAACAATTTCTGCCGTACAACTCACGAGTCATTAGTCCAGAAACTTATTACTATGGTTTGTTTGCAGACGAAACAATCTGATGCCATATTCGGCTGGTGTGACGGCTCAGCCTCAAATGGCTCCGGGACGAGGACATCCAGACACTACAGGACAACCACAGACCACAAATACCGACGCGACAACGGTGATAATTACTACACAACCGTCACCAGCACCGGTATTGACTCCGTCAAAGCGATGGGACTGGCATCTGTTCGACGTACCTGATTGTGGCTTGTTCGTTATGTCTTGGTTCTGTCCATGCCTGGTATTCGGCAGTACCGCTCAGGCTATCGGTCATTCTTACGTACTTTGTTGCACTTTCTATTTGTTCACATTGATGTGTCCGTTTTTCCTTCCGGTTCACATTTTGTTGGGTTGTTTTTTTCGTGAAAGGGTGCGCCAGCGATATCGTATACGGGGCAATTTGTGCTGTGACCTGTTAGCCTATGTGCTATGTTGCCCGTGCACTCTAAACCAGGAGGCGCTTCAAGCAGACACAGAACAACGTGTGCAAGTCAATGGGGCCCAGGGAAGGAACGGGGTCTCAATTCGTTTAGGGCCGAGAGTGATCAACTTGCGATCTGACCGGGCCACCGCGCAATCCACTGGTGTAGGATCGACGGTAACTTCCGGAGCCCAGGTCCCCTTGTTAGGACCGACAGTGGCCTGCGCACCGGTCGAGCAACAGATCGTGTCAACATCCATTCAGCCGGCCCCGGTGATCCAATCGATGCCCAGTGTACCACCGTATCCGACCGATCAGCAATCTCCCATCGGCTTTGGAATCCCTGCCACGGCTCCCGCATGCACTTGAGTTGTATTTGATTCCATATTGTCATTATCGCTCCACATACTATCAATCAGATGTGGCAATAAAAATTTGCAAATTGGTCTCCATTATTTTGTAACACCTGCGGTGAAGCACTTCATGATCTTGCTGAAAATACGGAGGTTGCCTAAAGTGACTAGCGGTTGGGTGCATGGGGAACCAGTTAACTGGTGACACGAAAGAGTTTTGACCAAAATGCTACACTGACTGTTCTGCTTCGGTAAATTTCTCACGGAACAATGATGGCATCCCATTCAAATATGTTACTGTCCCGTGCGGTGAAAGTTCCACTTGAAACTGTTGAAGTTATCGTTTTAGGCTGGTTGGTAGAACCGAGCGTCTGTTTGTGCATGCGCAGGTAATAGATACCAAAACTTATAAACCGGATGCATCTAGTATTGGTGATTCCAAAAAATACATTATTTCCAAGACAGATTTCTTAGCCAGTTGAATACTATCAAATGAGAAAGTGACCGGTTGTATGAGGACACCAACCCGTGACCTTCATGATTCTGATCGACCGACGATTGCCAGTTGTCAGATGAATCATTTTAAAGCAAGCCAACCATTTACCAAGAAACATTATCATATTTCGACAGTCCAAACATCCACACTTTCGGCAGGAATCTATTAACGTTACCGCACAAATTCGGCCTGCATTAAACAGCTTATTTGTTTTGTTCCCCTGTTATTCACCTTTGCTTGTCTTACCCGGTGGAAAAGCTGTTAGACCATTTTATCTAGCCTGGAAATCACGTACACCAACCATCGATAAGGTAAACGTGTGTGTGTGTGTGTGTGTGTATGTGTTGTGCTCAGCTCGACTGCCATGTAGCAGTGAATCTTATCTTGTGTAAAAACGAAAACTCCTGCCACCAGTACGGTGGATGTGGGTGCACGTAGGCACATGCCTGATTAGGAAAACTAATCGCCAGTTTGGAGAATTGGTATGCTGACAATCGTGTTGTTACGTTGGTTATGCACGAATTACTGACTTGTGTGAGGAAGGACGAGGCAGCAGTGGATGCGGCAGCTGGCGGATGTAGTTATTTAATCCTCCCAGGTACAGGTAGAACGACAAGATAGTAGGGGGAATGTCGAAGATGGGGCGTAGTGAATTGACATAGCGGTCGGTGTGTGTGGGGGTGTATGTGCACGTGCATTGTGGTCGTGTGTGCTCCACGAGCAGTTTTGACATTATCAACACAAGCTTTCTAGTGTCACGATTTCCTGGTAAGCTCAACCGAGCGCCTCTGGTTGTTTGCCACGCCGTAGTAATATCGGCGGTGTCAGGAATGACCGTATTTTCGATACGATTCATGGTGATGTGGCAGCGCCTTCGTTGCCGGAGTACGGCCAACAGCTTACTTCAATTATCACGTTTCTAATCATGCTGACCACGTAATTAGCATAATTCACCCAACTGGGCACCGACTCGGTGCCCTGAAAGAGATTTTATTTGCATCAACTACCCGTCAGTATGTTCATGTATACGTGTACATACGTAACACGCACGCACGCACGCATACACACACATGCCTATATGCGTTGAAGCACCTTAGCCTCGTCAACCACAGGTACCGTGAGACTGAAACACAACTGGACATTTATCCCCTACCCCATTTATCCATGGTTTGAGAATGTCAGTCAGGCTAAGGATAATCGAACAATCTGCGTAAAACAAAAACGGCGGCTCATCTCAGGTGGACCCGACACGAGACGGGGAGGGGCAAAAGTGAGTTGCGTACTGTACATCAATTCGAAACTGACAGGACGTGGCTGGAGAAATGGTTGTCTGGTTTTCACTCGCTCTCGGAGCACACAAGACGGATGGACGAGTGCATGTTTGGGCGCTTGCGTTCATTCGCGCGTGTGTGTGTGTGTTTGCTTTCCATAGTTGATCTGGTCCAGATGCCTTATACAACCGTTGCAACTGTTGCCACATTCACTCTGTTCTAGTAATGACCGACTATGTGAATCTTAGCTGCCATTACTGTTGCCGAGTTTGTTTCGATCGTAGGCAGTGTACAGTTTCACTTTCTGTCTTCCCCAACACCTCACTATCGGAAAAGTTTGTCTGTTCGCCCAACCGTTCTTCAGTCTCGCATTTGAAAACTTGTTCCGTTGCTCTCTGCCCACGGCCCGAATTGTTGTCCCTGTTACGGTAGCCACCGGACAAGGTGATCACTGCCTAGATTAATCCCCGGTCTGAGATCTCGACAGATTGGCAGTGGGTGTTTGGCTTATAGCCAGTGGGATCAGGGATTAATGATGTGTGCTGACTGGCTTATAGGGGCTCACAATGTGTAGTTGCTAATTTCACAATGGTACGTGTTCACATTTGCGTGTGTGTGTGTGTGTGTGTGTGTGACTGAGTGGCTAAAGAATGAAGCGGCCAATAAAGGAATAAAATTACCCAGATGCAAGGTAGGAAAGGACACACAACGTTTCTTACAGAAACGGGAAATCATTACATATTGTGACACCGTTATCTGCACGCCAGCTTGACCGAACGTGTCTGATTTCAAACGAGACATGTAACTCAATTCAAGAGTCTAATATAGTCCAATGTTTGAATTTCATCCTGCAAAAATCGATTAGATAAGGATAACGGGAAAACGCTGGTTCATGGCATATAAAAAAGGTTAATGTTATACCTTACTTTTCCCGCCCAACAATTTATTTGCAACCTGCACTTTCCATACTTTGCAATTACATCTCGTACATGATCGACCACTTGAATTCAGGTCACCGGTGAAGCACTGTGTCTGCCTTTGAAACACATTACCGGCCATATTGGACGTGCGGACACACTTTCACAGCACCCAGTTCGCTTTTCCGTCGGTACGACCACTGGGACATTTGACCAACACAGATGCGATTGCAGACCAGCTTAGAAGCCCATGAGAGAGATTTTTTAGTCACACATAACTGTCGTTTCCAAGGTCTTTTTGCCCGGGGAACAAATTCTGTGCTCAGCTTCACATTTTGCACGCCCGTGGTTTTCCTTCTCAGATAATACCAGGACTTGAGCGATTATTAATTTAAATAAACAAAGATAAGCAGTTGATCGTTCATTATTTGTCCTTCATCTCTCGTGGTGTTTTTGCGATGGTATTGAAAATCAGACCACGCTGACACTGCGTGGGTAGCTGTAAAAACCGAGTTGAATTAATTAGGACGAACGAACGTCTCTCCCAGGTACGACGTTGCCTAAATGGATTAAGAATTTTTGCCGCAAAATAGTGTTATGACGCACCTACTAGGGTTGAACGACCAAGTGGTTAGGCAGTACTTGTCTTTGACAGGCGAGCCCTTCATCAACGAGCTTTCAATGCACGGATGTACACCAGTCCCCAAATTGATTTTCTTCCAACATACAGGCTCATCGTGTCACGATCTGGATGAAGAGTTTGAGCAAATTGAAACCCGCGAGTTCTCGGTTTGTTTTGGCAACAACAAAAGTTGGTTCGCTAAAAATCGGAGTCATATACCGCGGCAAGGACAGTCTTTGCCGGTGTAAATCGACAAACTAGGAGGTCATGACCAAGGGACTAGGAATAATCGATAAAGGTCTATGAGTTACATTTTACAACCTCCATTCAATTCGGACAACCGTTAGGTTTGCATCAACGCGCTGTGAATTTCAATGCTTTCACACAGCACCACCTGCTGAAATAGAAAAAAAATAACGGGGAATAATGAAAGATCGACTGCAAAATACCGGGTTGATGATCTATACAAAAGAAATGTTTCGAATGTAAGAATGCCAATGACTGTGGCAATGAGCCATATAATCTATTGTCTCCACCCGTCGCTTCGGGGGATTTCGTCGACCCAAACGCGATAAGCTAGTTGCGTCTACACGTTTTCTCCCATATCATCAACTGGCCAACTAGGGCCAACCTCTAACCGTTACATGCCTCGAGGGACAGCGAAAAATCACACAGTAGTTCGGTAGCAAAACATGTCCCAACCACTTCTACCTATTCTGATTCAAGAACTGTTCTACAGACTGAACTCTAAGACCTAGTATCTTACATCTAATCTCTGAGTTACTCAAAAATTTCTTCCAGCATATTGTGCCAACTCTAAGAAGACAAAGGTGCTCAAACATCCTTTTTTTCTTTTACCTTTTACTTCCTTTACTAATGAAATAACAACGTACATCAATTTTCAGGAAGTGGGCCGCAGCCAGCAGAGGGCTGCCAAGTGGGGAAGTCGATCAGCTGTGGGAGGATTCGGACCCGTGACTTTCACGTCCAAATACCAGGACCTTATCCGTCTGGCCACCACCGACCATCGAAATTCTCAGCAAATCTGCTCTCAGCGGGCCTGTTTCACAACTGCAGAGAAAACCTCAATGGACGTCACTGGGAAGCCACAGATTTTCGTTTATCATAATCGATCTATCTCTATCAATGAAGGCACTTCATCCGATACAACTAACCGAGCAACCCAATCTGTCTACATCGTCTAGTTCCTCTCCTGTGAAAAAAATCAGCTTTAAACCAATCCAGTCTTGCAATAGCATTTTCCACCTCGATGATGCACTACGCATGCCAAACATAGCAACACTATCATTTAGACGATCGAGAAAGACTTGCAACTTACTTGCATCTTCACTCGGTGGCAAAACAACGTAAGCATCTTCCAAATCAGACGGTTGACTGTGTGAGTAAATATCAGTACCCTTGTCCACACATGAGAATTTGGCTATCTCTCTAACAATTTAAATCATAAAATCAAAGCGGAATTGTGAAAGGGTGACAAAAGTTAATTCCCCGAAGGAAATCCAGTGGAACATGTAGGTGCGCACGAACTAGGTCAGGGATTTTCGCACACTGAGGCTGCATAAGTAAAATGAATATTTCAGGCAAACACATCACTGGCAGACAGCGTCAATGAATTGTCCGGTAAAGGAGTCGAACGCAGTTTTCCAGGCAAAAAAGACAGAAATCATGGGTTTGCGGTATATGCGCCTTCGTTATTAGGTCTGCCGTAAAGTGAACATTTGGTCAATATAACCTCGAACGGCATAAAAATCAACTCGGTACCCACGCGTACACTATTCGCGTGTATCAGTTAATAGGCGGAATATAAGCTCAAGATCACTTTGGATATAATCCTCATCAAAACTAATTCGGTTGTGGTTTACGCACATTTCATCCAAATCGGCACAATCACTGATTCACACGAGTCCCCACGATTTCCTTCCCCTATCCAGGTTCATCCCCGGCATTTTGGTAACTCCGCCGTGAACAGATTCGGTTCCATCCTCGGAGAAGACTCGCGATAGTCCATTTGATCCATCTGCATTAGACCTACTAAGAAAAATGATCCCCATAATCATGCGCGTTTACAATGGAGGGCTGGAATCCACATGCACTGGTTCACTCGGAGTCGCAAATGGAAGGTTCAATGAAGCCCTGGGACGACCAATCTGCTCCCTACATTGTTTTGCTCAACGTGACAGCCGACGCGCCTAAGGGTGAACCAGTGTACCGTCGAATTCCTTAATCACCTCGCTTAAGCTCGGCTTCCGTGAACCAGTATTCCAAATCAGTCAGTCAAATTTGCAACTATTTCCGATGGCCGCAGCCCTTTCCATTTATCTGCATTTCTCCATCAAACGCTGTTCCCGGTCAGTTGACGTATCGGAGATAAACGCGTCTCACTGAATGTTGCACTCGTGGAGCCGGTCTGCGAGCATCTAACAGACCAAATGAAGTCGAGGATACCCCTCGTTTGTTAGGTTTATATGACAATGCGTCCCGCCTGGTACATGCCGCCGAGTGCAGGGCTTCTTTCATCCGCCCTCAGTGTTCACTCGCATGCTGAGCATTTTGTTGAGATGACAACCACATTTAGAGTTCCGATTGGAATCGCAGTCGGCCGTGCATGTCAAACGCCTTCCAAGCTGGTGTGACCACAGACTAAATGCAAATTATTAGGAGCACGGATCGAAGCATGATCTGAGTCCTCGGATGTGAACCAATGTGATCATCAATCCTTGACCGATGGGAATGTACTCGTTCTGAGCCCAAAGCTCTGCAGGTAAAGAGGGTAGCCGGATGAGTCGATATCATTATTTATTACGAAAATTGATGTTCACCGGAAACAGACTGTAGTATGTACAAACTTGAATAAGACAATCTCTGTTGTTGGTGAGATCGTGTGGGACGAAAAATCGGACTCATATGTTGTTCTGTTTCCTCTAAGCAGCCGAGTTGGGTGTTAAAATTACCAGTAGCCAGTACAACGTTCGTAGAACAAACACTTCGGAATAATCGATATATATTGCGGTAGTTCTGGTCGTTGACCTGCAATCACTGGGTGCGTACACAGGTATCACGAACACACATCGACGCCTCAATCGATAGCCAGATCCGTTCAACCGAAGTGTACACAAACGACTGTTGACTGGGATCTTGCCTAGCAGTGTAGATTCGGTTCGCTTGCTCGAAACAATTCCCACGCCAGTTTGACTTGATCGACGGACACGCGAATGATGAAGCGTGAGACTGAGATTAGGTCTGGCCTATGAAGAATGCTTTTGGAAGTGGGATTCCTTATGTATGTTTCGGAGACATAGCATGAGTCAATTGTGAATGTTTGAAGAGTTCTATTTAGAGCAGTTTGCCTTGTCTGGTTCAGTATCCAGATATTGAAGACATCTGAGTGAAGCGATCACTTTGTGTTTGTGCTATTCATTGAGGATTTTGGACGAATACTGCCAAGGAGTCCAGCCACTGTGGAGGAGAATGATTAGGGTTCTTAACGAATGCTTTTGATTCTAATAAACCTGTCCTGACGGCAGCAAGGAGTGGCTGATTGGCTGAGTTGTATTCCATCTGCTCTGATCAATTATTTTTCCAGTCCTATTATCAGATCGTGTTGCCGGTTGAAATCGACCGTTAACCTGATCAATCATCAGGTTGCTTCATTGGGCCTTTTTCTTTCTAGGTATGATTGGATCTTCGGCTTGAGGGAGTTTTACCCTATATGAATTACGGTACGGTCACTGAAAGCAGCTAAGTGGTGTGAAAACTTAGATTTAGTTAATCCTTGCAAATGATTTCTCATCGTTACCTTCATGGAACTTAGTAAGAAATTTGTGGTTCTTGTGAGACAGGTTAATAAACCTGCCCTCACCAATTAGTTTGGCCCTAAAGAGAATGGGAGAAACGACAGCTGGGACGTAAAATTTCTTTCTGCATTATTTGTATTCTCAAATAGACGGTCGGCAAATTCGTTAAGTGGGTCTGGCAACAGTTACTGACAAAAGGATGTCAAGATAGGTTTGCAATGGGCACCATGAGCACAAGAAATTCGGTGTTTCGCAGTTTATCCATGCGATTTTTACATGAATACTCATCAAAGGCCACAGATTATCATTGTAGTGGAAAAGGTTCGTCACCATCCAAAGGAAGGTGTGGTCGATGATGAATGAAGTACCTAACACTTCCGGACAGCCTACGAATTAGAGCCTTCCACCTGACGGTCATTTATTCCGGGCTGGTGCCTCAAGTCTGTTGGAATGGCGACTCATGACAGTTGGTCGCAAATAATTTAAATGTCACAAATGTACAGTGTGTCTTTCCTGGCATGTTGCTGTGTATAGTTTAGTAACAGTAACACCGATATGATTTTATTCCACTTCAGGGGAGGAAAACGGTTGCCGTGTAAAAGCAATGAAAAAGAAAGCTTATTTTGTTTATTAAATGAATTCAAACACGGAAAGATGTTGGCCTCAGTGGGATGCGAAACTGATCACTAACCAGACATCGACACATCTTATCTTCTAGCAGCTAAGCGGCCAGCCCAAATCGAAGGATGTGAAGTGTTTTTCAACCTGCTGGATGCGTGTAACCGCGTGACATTCAACTCAACGAAATTTCCAAAAGTGTGACTATGGATAGTGGGATTTTCGCACTAGTGGACTTCACGAATTAATTATCAAGATTCGAAAATATTTGGTTTGAAGCCGATAAACAACAGGTGATTGGTAATTTCCTATTGACTACTACAGAGTCAGCCTGATGACAAACCCGAAATGCGCGCATCAGAATCAACCAGCCTGCATGTTTTACCAGACTCCGACAACCGGCATTATTGTCAATTAAACCGTTGTCAAGCCCGTCAACCAGACAGCAAGTCAATAGACAATACAACGTTAAAATTAATAAGCGCTGTGTTTGAATCAAAAAATAATAGGTGGAACTGTACAGTTTTATACTTGGCTGTAGTTATTCGGAGGAAGAATGTCTAATCAAATTGAATAGCTCGAAACACAGCTCAACGTGGACCGACATGGCTGATGCTTTCGAATCTATTGGTGGGAAAAGTGGGATATTCAAACAAATAGTAAGATAAACAAAGAACGCCGCTCCACACGAACTGAACAATTCAACTACGAATGACCTGTGCCTTTACGGTGCATGAGCTCCCGTAACAACTACTTCGATTCACCAAGGCAATCTCAATTTTGGACCGCGGAAAAATACGTCCGTCTTCTTGTATTTGATTCTGAGGAAGATTGGCTGGTATGGTCGATTGGAATGATCAGGTACAGAGATGAAAGCAAGCTTCGACGCTACGTTGCCAGGCTAAATTAATATACACGCGAAACTTAGAGGCTTGCAGGTTGCTGTGTTACTTGACCAGCATTCGGAATGATTAGGCAGTTATGACTATTTTATCGAGCCATACTTTCACCGACACACATATGCATGTAAATACTGGACGGTCTTGTGAGTTTACCAACTGACTGGTCGTTACTTAACATAGGACCTCGGTAATACGCTCCCACGTGTGTGCACAGCCTCCACGGACTGGTCGCAAGATTCCGCGTTTTCAACGTTTAACCCAATCATATTGAGGACCAAATACGACGCCTAGACGGAACGGTTGTGCGACTCACTTAATGGGATACTTGAATTGACTAATTCTAAATTCAGTTCATTGTAATTCGATTCAGAAATGGCCTTGTACATCCCCGAGTGACAGGTCTTCACTACATAGTCCAGCGTATTCTCCTGGTCAATGAGACCTACACAGAGTGATACTGAAGAATCACATGACAACTTTGTTTTAGGGCTAAAGGTAAACCAAGATTACCTTTCATTCGAAATGGGTAAAAACTTAACGTGATAGATAGGATACACAGAGATTCCACAAACAACTGTCCGGGAATTGCACAAATCGAGCTTAGTTCTAGGTGGACTTGGAAGACGTGCGTTGAGTTTGTCTACTAAGACAGTCAGTAGAACAAATAATGGTGATACTTTTATTTGGCACTGACGTGTCCTCTGATAAATGTGACTGGTTTTTCAACGCTGCTTAATGATAGAACTTTAGAAATATTGTTTATCTTTATGGGACAATTTGAAAATGCCATTCTGTTAGACCAAATGACTCGTAAACATACTGATGTCATTCAATGCCAGAAGTTTCCTATTCTTGTGCTGGCAAATATTGTTCTGTGAGCGATTGAAAATCAATTAATCAGTCGAATGACCCACTTTCCAACGTGAGAAGTTTATACTGAAAGTGGATATTATTTTTCCATAGTAATAATATGAGTCTTGACGGAGTCATTCGATTAGCGACAGGCCACCCTGAACGACTGTACCTCACGCGGGCAGAAGTAACATGGCAAGCAGAAATCACGTAGGAAAAAATTTCTGGCTTCCCCACACATTTGGTACGGGACCAAAAGGATCATTTATTTTGCCAGCATTTTGAATTGAGACAAAGTGGATCAACAAGGCCAGAGCAAAGGATCCGGATCCACCAAAAGTTTAGCCGCGACTAACAGAAGGTCAAACGCGATCCTTGATCAAAAGAACAACGATGACCGCGTGGCAAACGGAATGTGAACAGCTAGCCTAGGCAGCAATCAGCAATAAACCAGTGGCTTCTAATCGTGGTAGAGTCCAAACAAGCAACGTCCGGACAGCAAACGACCAATTAGGTTGGACATTGTTGTGGCGGATAAGCAAAACGTCATTTTCTGTGAGCAGAAGTTCTATACAATACAATATGAAGCCATCAAAGCTCCAAATTGGATGGATAGGAGTATTCTACTTAATTCTAATTGGGTTATATATATATTTGCGGAGAAAGCAGCATTTGGCATCGGACGTTTGTCTCTTCTGCATTTACATAACACTGAATTTTACCAATTACGATTCACTTGCATGTAACATAATACCGATTGGTGACTAACCTGTACCCGTTGCTCAGACAAGTGTAAGGCATTTCATTGAATTACGTCTTTCATCGCAATGTTTTCCGGCCTGATTTCGTACATGCTAATCATGAAGGAGATTGGTTCAAACACTTTCCACTAAACTGCTAGGCCGATGGTGGCCCGGCGGTTAAATTCGTGGCGCTTGGACGTGAAGGTCACGGGTTCGAATCGTTCGACCGCCGGCCAACTTCCCCACTTGGCAGCTCTATGTTGGCCGCGGCCCCCTTCCTGAAAAATGATGTACATTGCTATTTCATTAGTAAGGGGGGTAAAAGAGAAGAGATACGGCGGTAGTAGCAGCAGCACTAACGATAATGGTGATGGCAATAAGGCTCCAGACGAAACACAATATGAACTTTGTTTTACCAAGTTGACACTTTAAATCGTTAACTATCTTGTAAATGTGGTTGAACATGGGAGCAGCAACTCGCCAACTCAGTTATAAGGACACCGTGAATATTTAGATGAATAAGCCTGTACTTTCATTTGACCAACTTGTTGCTCTTCATCATGCTCGAACTGTCGTTCGAAAAACTCGCAATTCCATTGAAACGTCGCAAAGTGGCCCTTTTAAGTGCGACAAAAAATATCGGCCTAGAAACGCATCATCGGCCAACGCAAAGCCTATTCACTCAAACGGTTATTTGGGATTATCCTTGATCGATCTTTTCCATTGAGCATGCGCAACCGGAGTACAAAATTGTACGGTTGTCTTGCGGGAAACATCCTTTGTCTGTGAGCTCAGAAAGACCTCGTCTGAGTGGTCTTTAACCTCGGAGATTATGAGCCCTGTGATACCTGTCTCACAAGCCCTTTTTAAGTTTGTAGAAATGGCCAAACATTCGTATACTTGCCGGAAGTGTTGAGACCGGCAGAAACACTTGCATCTGGCATGTCATGGTTAGTTCCACCCCTCTATCCTCTGGATTTTTAGTGAATCGATTCAACTGGAATGCAGAGTTGTATGCAATCTTCCGAACTTGAGCTAATATTACGCGTATGAGCACAATTACGAATGACATTTGGATGATAGAAACATAAAATAGGGTGCATGCTTTTGGAATGGTTTCAGGAAGAAGTAAACTGAGCACAAATGCAAAAGTCCTATGAAACTAACCGGTACATTTTCGTAGTCGTGTTCATTAGTCCAGGGCAGCAACAATCGCCATCAAGATAGGACGATCCGGATGACAAAACACCACGAAATTCAGATGGTTCTGGTCATGGAGTGTGACAATACTAAGGAAAACTATTTCTGCTATCTGTAAAATCTCAACCTGGGCTTCAGTCGATATTGATTTTCTGAGTTATTTGGATGGGTGGGACTGATTGACCGACCCAGTGAGGATAGTGTCAACATCTGGTCACACAAATACAAATTCTCTGCTGAGTTGTGAATGTGATTAGATGAAAACTTGCAATTGTTACTTGCAAAAAAGAAAAGTGTGGAAAGTTTGCAAATCATACGCGCCTCGTCTGTTTACCTCATGCACTAGCTATACGATAAAGCATGTCACTTTGACGAATAAAGTCCCAGACAACTAAAGATGGTCAAGTGGAAGGGTTGTTCGGTGGTAGCAAGACTCGAATATGAAAACTTCGAGTTGAACACTCGTAATCTACTTCGTTTGACAAAGACCTTTACATGTCAGATATGATGGACAAAAATTGATTTTCAGCAAACCTCATATGACAGGGTTACCTAATCAAGCCGTTTTGTTAAAGTCGCGGTAAGCGATTGATTTGTTCTTCCTTGGTGAATGTGATCATATCAGAACATAACTGCACTACACTGCACGGCAAAAAATTTCGCGTACCGAGTAGTCAGTTTTTGGTCTCGCACAGACATAAAGTCGGTGAAGGTAATCCAGTAAGATGGATTCACGTTGTGAAGACAACGAAAGTAAACTAATAGCAATAATTCTAACTAGGAAAAATAAATTAGCCTATGCTCTTTCGTCGATCAAAAGCTAATTTGGCCTTCCATGGACATTAGTAAAATAGTGTTCCTTGTCATGCCACTGTCCTGTGTGCTTGCAATCACTAGTTGGATGATCCTAGTAACCACTTGCATGGTCATCCTGATAAGG
Source organism: Fasciolopsis buskii (assembly GCA_008360955.1). Lineage (NCBI taxonomy): Eukaryota > Metazoa > Platyhelminthes > Trematoda > Plagiorchiida > Fasciolidae > Fasciolopsis > Fasciolopsis buskii. Next base: position 128,814 of record LUCM01003426.1, read on the forward strand.
TTTCTGTCAGTTATTTACCCAATACTCGTTTGATACTATCAGTTTCCTCATCGCTTTTCCTCGTGTTCTTGTACATGCTGACAGTTCACAGTTATCAGATGCACGAAATTGTTTTTGAACTTCGTTTGACGGTTAAATTGTCAGTTAATTCTTTGTCACACACCCACACCGCTCAGTATTGTATTCATACCAACAGGGGATTCATAGCAATTTATTATTCCTCGATCGGCATAGTCTTACCTGCGCAGTGTGCGCAAAATGCAAATGGTCGTATAGCTTACAAAGGTTGCCATAGGTAACCGAATCACACGACGTGTTCTGGTTGTTCATTCCGATTTTATCAATATGGCGCTAGTTTTAACCTGTCATCTCGGACTGGGATACACCCAACCGCCAAATCTTTCCACTTACCAAGACTTTTAATCAAGCACTCGGGAGATATGTCTGACAATGCCACACTGATTTCTTTGGTCCCGTATGTCTTAGCTGAACGAACATAGACTGGCCTGGCCCCGACGCTACAATGGTCTGTTCACGGTGAGTATTTAATTCATATCTTGTTCCACTCTCACACTTCGCATTCTGTCCGAAATATTCCAATGCATTCCAGTCATACAAGCAGAAGACTATTCTAATCGCATCACTAGAGAACGATCCACAAATCATTAAAATGTTGGATGATATTCTTGTGTTGTTGCGGTCTTATTGTGGTCATATCACAGGATGAGACGAAACTGTGTACACTTATTCACTCATGCTTTTCAGGTAGCCCAACAAAAATTGGCCGAAATTGGTTCCGTTCACCTTCCAATACGCCAAAAGGGAATGAATGCTAGAAATGTGCATTGGCTTTTGTCTTTTAACTGAAGACGCATGCTTTCTCCTCTCGTTTACGTCGCTACGTGCATGCGGAACACAACGTTCATCACCAACTCTCATACACAATGCTTGCAAACAATATGGGTCTGTTTGGGTGCCCTTCTACAAAATCTTCAAGTGTGTGCTACATTTTTGTTGCCGGAACGTCGACCAGCGTGGGGAGGTAGATGATATCGGTTGAAAACAATTCTAAACACACAACACACACACACATGCACGAACACATGCTCGATTCGTGCACTGATGCGCGTGTTTCTGTGTCTTGCACCTGGCTTTTATCCAAATGTATGCATCCGATTGTATTCATTCTACCAAAATGGACACCACGTTATAAACACCCGGGAATGGACATATATGCACACAATTTTGAAAGTACAAAAACGCTTCCGAAACACGCAACGCCAATGCAAATGCGACAGCTGCATTGGCAGAACCCGAGAGAAGATGCCGTCGCCCTGTCGATTGACAACAAAATAGTCCGCCTCTGCTCATTTCGTGCACAGATGAGCACATGCACGCCCATTCACAACATCTCTTGCTTACAGTGTTCTGTGTGTGTGCGCGCGTGTGTGCATAGATGCATACACATGCAAATACAACCTGTCCATCTACCTGTCCTTTGGCTATTTTGTTTCATTCTGAGCCCACAGATTGAATTTTGCTTGTACAACATCTGTCTCCTCGTTCCACAATCGGGCAACGATTGAGCACCTGTCCAGTCGGCAGTGACACCTTATCAAGTTATTTCCTTCAATGCACAAACAGGAAAGTGGGACACTTTTCTTACACTATCACAATATACACAACCACACACACAAACACGCACACATGTATTACAATGCAGCCGAAAATGAACTAAAATTCACAGCAATCGCGCTCAAATGAATGTGGATCTCTTAAACGGTATGATACTTTGGGAACTACAGGTTGACTAGATGGGATGTTCAAACTTAAATCTCTTTTGGTCTTCCCTTGTGGCGTGCAACTGTTGCTCCGTGGTCAACCTGTGCAATTTGTTGGTTCCCCTTGTTGACCTCAAACGACAAGTATCAGAGAGGTGGAGGGGTGAGGAGAGAGAGAGCGATAAAGTGTAGAAAAGACCGGGAACAGATGCCTTATTTCCCGTCTCACCTGCCGATTCAGTGTTCTACCAAATCGTCAACTAGGATTAAACAGAATCGCGTGTTCTTCTTATTTGTGCCATCCGGTGGGACGAGGTTGCTGTTCTGGGAGTGATTCAATGCGTGTACGTGAGTGTGATTCTATTACAGACTCCGGGTAATACGGCTTAATCGGCACCCTCCCTCCTTCGCTTCCAAATGCCCGGGCCGTTGCAGACAATTATCCAGTTGCCCTGCTCTTCTAATATCATGATAAACGAAAAGATAGTAACACTAAATGGGTTACAAATAGACAAATCTCATTTTCTGGGTTGTCTATACAACACAAGCTAACTGGGAGACAATGTGGGGCCAGTGCGGTTTGCAGAAATTCAGAAAGCATTGGAAGAGATACACCGTGCTGGTTCATTTGTTTGTACCACAAACCAGGGGGAAAACCAAACCACGGTAATTTTGATTGTGTGCAGTTAGAAGTGATGAGATGAAATGTTGATACATTCTTGAGTGCATGACGTGTTTATTCTTCCACATGCAAACAGACAAGTAAAGGTGAAACGGGTACACAAACGCAGGTGTACTAACTCGTAAACGTTTGCGGTTGATTTCACGAGGTCACGAAATAGATTTCGTTCGCTTTGCTTACGTACAGGTGCTGTGAAAGTCCTTTCCTCATCTCCCATTTTGGCTTCGTGTACAACTGAGTTGCATCGGAATATAGCTGCATAGATTTAAGTTGTTTAAATTAGGCTTAGGTTGATCTAGCGGTGAGTGAAACCATGGTAACATTGGTAATAGTTTGACTTAGAGAACTCTCAAAAGTAACCTAGTATGAGAAACAATTGTTTGTCTGTTTTGATTCACCAGCTATCAAATCATGATCAGGCCAGAACTAGCATTTTGACATGGAAATTTTATTCAGTTCCATATTTCAAAGAATATCAAATTCGATGACATAATCCACCTACAGATTTTCTGACTGGTTTAATTACTGCAAATTTGCAGTTGTCAGTAGGCATAAGAAAGAAAGAAAAAAATATTGCGGAAGCGTTCTGGACGTTTTACGAAATAATAAAAAGCTCGGGTGTTATAGTGGTGTTCAGAAGTTATGTTGTATTGCATTTTATTGCACTGTATTGTATTACTCTGCAATACTTTGTATTCCACTCCATTATATTGTATTACGATGTTTAGTATTTCCGTGTTTTACAAACTGAAAAAGAATTTCGTTTCAGTGAAAAAAATTAAAAGCCTCGAAATATTTCACTTGATCGTTTGAAAGGCGAACATCAAATTCAATAAGTGGAACAAAAACTGACCCAAGGCAATTTGTACAAATTCTCTTAGTGACCTCCATTCTATGATCTTTTATCTTCCATTTCCGCGGCCAGCGGGATTCTGCCAGGTGAGGAAGCTAACCGGCGGTGGGAGGATTCGAACCCGCGATCTTCAGGTCCGAATGCCATGACCTTAGCCGCTGGGTCACTGCAGATCACACGGAACATGAACTAAAAGCGGGAGAATGTGAGCATTTGTAAGCTGTTTTAAAAGGAAGCAATGAGTTCACATTTGAACCGGTGGACGAATACAAGCTGTATCGGAAAGGACAGTATGCTAAGAAGTGAATGAGATCCGCGACTACCTCTCGGACAAATTTTCGCATCCGTTACCAAGAAAACCACATAATTTAGTATCTAAAGTGAACACATACTTGGATGAAACAGGATCGCTATTCCCCAGTTCGTAAAGAAATGAGCGATATTCTTTCCCAAACAGGGTCATAGTGATAAACTCGGAGGAATGAATTAAAGTAGAGAACTTATCGATAAATCAAATAGGAAGTGATCGCTGGCTTAGCATCAAACTATCTTTGGCTATCGATCTGAAAATACCACTGGGAATGGTTTTTAACGTGAGTCCTTATATGAGAAATTTACCGACAATTGAAATTTATATTAATGCTTGATCTAAGTTGCTTCATAGTTCTTCCATCTATCGAGCCGATGATTTAATGGACGGAAATGCCGTGTTTCAAGTTTGCTCATTCTCCAACAAAACTCATCTGAAGTAAATAAAGTTCCACTGGGGAAAAATATTTAAATGAATGGTTCGTTGTCTGTTCCTTGTTTTTTCACAGTGACTGAGGAAGGGCATTAAAAAATCCGAGGATTCCCGGGGAAAATTTCGTTTGACTGTTTAGTTTTATTTGCAGGAAAGTTCGGTGCGAGTACATGGTGCGTTTGGACAAAAGACATGAGTCGATACCTGGCCGACTGAGTAGAATATGTTTACAAAGCACCCAATCTATCCAAAAAGATTTCTCATTAGTTCGACTAAATCCACTTTGGAGTGAAATTTATCCAGGGTGTGCACCGCGCATATTCCGTCGCATCAAACATTTGGAATCATTAAGTTCAATGTCTTTTCCCAACGAATATACCTAGCACATTCTGTGAACCATCTTAGAAAGCACAATAAAACATGATTCATGATGAAAATTAGAGATGATGACATTTCAGAGATCTACGAAACAAATGCTTCTAAACTGTTAAATGACACCAAATTGAAATGCGGAAATAAACTGGATTGCTGCAATCATTCCGATTACCAAAATTGCAATTGCTTGCGAGATTCCACACTTAGAACACTGAGTCCACCAGCATGGAATTAGACAGTTAGAAATAACTTCTTCTGTAACATGGTCAAGTCCTGGTCTGACTTTCAGCCGGGTTCCAGAACAGAGCATATGCCACTGGACGAAACCCTTGGTTGCCGAAAGGAAGCGGCCGTGAATTGGTCCAGCTTCGCTGACTGAGCGGCCATTATCAAACAGCGGCAGTTTTGTCAGGCAAGCGTTTCCCCTAATAGAAACCAAAAGTTCGAGGGTGACACTTTGACTTGGTGAGTGTGACCCCTCAGCGAAATGAGGTCAATGCCCTGCCGTGCTATACTAACCCGACAAGATTTTCCGGCCGGTGCGTGAATCGATCAGCTGGTCATCTGTCCATCTGGAATGACTCTGTTATCTTGGAGATCGGGCCCGATTCGACAAAGGCGTGAGATGAATCCATGACTAGAAAGACCTACTCTCCGAGTAGTACAATAGAACCGAATGTGTACAATCACGAACATATCTGATCTTATAGCGAAAGTTTCTTGGACTTTTATAAACCGAGAATTGATCTTCCACCGCAGGGTACTACTTGTTTCTACGACGGTTCACACTGCTGTCCCTTATATCCCGTATTGTCACTTTCATCAAGAACTTTAGTCGACCGTACTAGTGGTAGCGTCACTTAGAGAAGTTTTCTCCTTGCTCTGACACGCGTCCTCCTTCAATTAACATCAGAGCCTCACCGGACATTTTTTTTCGCTAGTTCCCCTTTCAACCTAGCCACATTCAACGTCCTAATATGGACGCATACAGAACAAAAGTTGTGTTTTATCTCCCCCACTGGAGACCCTAGACGTCGATGTGTCATGCATCGAAGAGACTCGCATACAAGACTCCAATCCTCTTACGTATCTAACAACCTCGTCATACCCTTCTTTAAAGTATTATCTGTTTTTCTGGAAATCCCGAGGCCGCAACTTCGCAGCAGCATTGGTATGGCCACCAGTAAAACGGTACAGGATGGACTGCTTGGCTGGATACCAATCGACAGCCGGCTGTGCGCAGTGAGAATGAGAGATTCGTGCAAAGTAAACGGCAATCTTTCGGACAGACACATTGTACCTATTATCTCAACGTACGTGCCTACAGATTGCAGCCCAGATGCAATCAAAGACTCCGATTATCAAAAGCTGCGTGATTTCTTACTTACAACAAGACCGGGTGATATCGTGATATTAGAATGAAACTTGAATGCTTGAACGGGTCGGATTTACTCGAACGCGGGTCATTTTGGAGACCCTTTTGGTTTCGATTCCCGTCGTTCAGAAAACAGGGAACGGTTGTAGGACTTATGTTCATCGATTGTGTCCCGCCTGTACGAACTTCACATGGCATATTGTGCTCTCGCTTTTAGAGTCAGACCACATGGTAGTATGTGCAAAAAAAATAGCAGCACAGCCTTTTAAAAGGATTGCTGGTCTTAATGGAGCAAGCCCCTCGACCCCAACCATGTGTTAGTCTGCACCTTTCAGACCGTGTGCTTTGATGGCCACACGAAACGCAGACCACGGTATTGGTGAGACTGTGGTAAGCTATTTAGTCCGAATTGCCCGCCAATTTTCGGGAATACGCTAGCTAAAAGGCTAAGATTTCCATGCCTAAAAACAGTAATAAGCACTGACTGCTTATGAAGAATATCCTACATTCCGGTGGGTTAGTATGTTGCGGCCTGACCCGTCAGGTTGTGACAAACTTACTGTTTTGCTTAGCCTCTGTGCCTTCTCAGCGCATGCCAGTCCATCCTGGCCAGTAGCGACCATAATGAAGCCGGGCTAAAAATTAGACGCGAGCTTAACAAAAACGTGATCTGATGGTCTCATTCTGCCTTAGAGATGTGAAACGTTGTCATAGTAACAAATGATCGTCTCGCGTTTTATTTAATTTTTGCTACCGATAAGCTATCTGTGAAGCTGACGATTCGCATATCCACAATCAACTGTGACATTTTTTACTCTGGGGCAATCAGCTTGAAGCAGAACTTAACTGACCTCGAGCATCAGCCGGTCTCAAAATTTTCCCGACAAACTCCAAAGTGGTGTGTGTGCATCAGGCGCGCGCCATTTGACTGGCTGCCCCACAATTCTCTCATTGTTATTTCGTGGAATATTTGTCGGATATTTGGTTTCTTTATGGTCTCCGTTCGCTGTTACAATCGATCGGAATTATCGTTATTTAAAAACCGTATTGTTTCTCAACATGAACCGGGATAGCATACTGCTGCACCTCAGAGATCTTGTCCATTTAAAAAAGACAATCGAGCTGGCTGACAGGCAGCTCTTAAGCGCATCGTCCATACAAAGATGTCCATTCCGGCATTACTGAGTATCAACATCCGCTCTCCGCTCACGAAAACGTCGGACCTGTCCCTCACACTTCAATCACCGATCCATGTTCACACTTGCCATTTGCACACAAGACTCGTGGCTGAACCCGGATATCAATGATTCACTCGTGTCGATAGACAGCTTCAGACTCCATCGGCAGGACACAGTTTCGGACAAGAAGACTGGAAGTAATGTGGCAACATACATACACTCCTTCTGGTGTGGCAAGTCCGAAGTTGTTTATACGTACTCGCTGCACGGAATTGACTGTCTCGTGACACAGTGTCGTCCCAGGTTTTCTCGCGATACCAGCACTAGCATAACGAATTTATACAATGCCCATTTTAGCTCGCAACAAACTCTTTTCCAATATTTATTGTTCCTCTTCTTGAGGATAATCTGCATATTTTTAAAGGTGATTTTATTCATGCATCTACCTTACCACTGACTGTGTTTGGTGTAACTGACCTCTGCGTTTTTCCTATCAGAGACGGTTCCATTTTGGATGGAGTTATTACCAGCCACCTTGATTTATTTTCCCTGAAATAGCGTGCTCCGATTTCAAATAGTGATCAACGTCTGCCTCTGTTAAGGCCCAAGATGCACTTTCCGTCAGCCTTCCGCTCCTTTAAGGAAACAAATCCGGTCGGAGTTTGTCCTCGCAACTTTTCACTCAACAACCTTATTCTTCTTCAGAAATCCATTTCACTTGCATCTACCTGTTTCTTTTTTTGAACTTCTGCTCAATGACAATGTCAGATTTTTCACAGAGTCGGCCAACGCAGTCTTTGATATCTGCTGTTCCTTAGAAACACTATTCGTCTCAAGCGGCCGTATCTCCACTCAGAAACTGAAACAAAGAGCACTTATACAAACCTCGTAATAACTCGAGCGTGCGGTACATCTCCAACCTAATAAAAGCTGAAGTCAAATGCATTGACACGATGTTCGCCAGCCAACTGTTGAGTGGTAACAACAATTGATTCCTATGGCAGGGCATCCGACCGTTGTGTGGGAAGAAGAAACATGCGAAAACTTCTGCAGATGTCGACAGTATCAATCACGCTTTCATCTATTAAGATGATGATACGACAGCTACAAGGTTTTCTAGAGAATAGGTACTCAACCTTCTCCGCACCACTAAAATTACCACAGGGGTTGATCCTGACAGTCTGTCTTCAGCTCTTTTAAGGCATGGTGCTGTGGCACTGACCGATGCATTTACTTCTCTAATTAACTCATCATTAACCTCGTCTTCTATCCCTGACTGTTGGAGACCCATCACTATTATTCCTATCCCTAAATCCAGCAGTTCTATTTCTTTGGCAAAACGTTTCCGCCCCATGGCCTTAACATCTTCCGGTCTTAAACTTCTATGTATCCTTCTGACGACCCTTTTCAGTTCGCCTATAAATCTAGCAGGTCCACTTTGGACGCTGTCGCCTCCCTCAGTCACCACATTTGTAAGTCCTTAAACGCATCAATGAAATCTATGCATTGCGCCCCTTTAGACTATTTGTCGGCAGTTGGTTCGGTCCCACGGTCTCTTCTACTTCATAAACTGGAAATATTTGATTGTCCTAGGTCTTCATTAGCATGGCTGTCTAATTGCTTCACTAACCGAACCCAGCGCACACGAATGGACGGTAAGGTTTCGAAACCGTTGATCAACAACTCAAGCGTGCTACAGGGTGCTCTTCTTTCACCCTACGTCTTCTCTACTTACATCAGCGACTTATCAACTAGCTATTCCTTGTCAACTGTTTAAGTATACTACTGATGTTGCACTCTCTCAAGCCGTTTCGAACAACGATGATTTTCGACATTCTTCCAACGACCTATCTTCTGTTTACGATTTCTCTGCACGAGCTGGTTTAAATCTTAACAGATCTAAATGTTTCGAATGTCTGTTCTCTCTCGCTCTTGTTCTCGTTCGGCCTACCCATCCGAAACGTCTTCCATCAACTCGAACACTCTTATCAGGGTTGATTCTGTGAAACACCTAGGAGTTACTATTGATAAAAATCTGAAGTGGACTTCTCAAGTTTCTACCTGTGTAAAGAATCTCCGACGGTTGTCATCTCAAATCAGGAAGCTTCGACAGTACACGGGGAAACAAAACACCATCTCCCCATTTGTATACCAGTGTTTTTCCAATCCTTCTTCACTGTTCCCTCGTCATTTTTCCAGGTTTACTTAAAATAGACTTTAAAGTTCTTCGCCGCGGACTGTCAATTATTGGCCGTGTGTCCTTGTTACCACTAACTGAATTGTCCCTTAATCCATGTGATCAACACTTACCAGCATGTGAGAAGTTTGCTCACAAAATTGTTTCTGATGCCGCGCATCCTCTGTACAACGATCTTTCAAAGTGTTGCTCTCATATTTCGACACGATCCGATTTTCGTTCCATACTGTCCAGAATCCATATCTATAGGAACTCCACTGTCCCCTAATTGTCACGTGTTTTGGCAAACTGTGACCGTGTTTTAGCCGAATTTCTGAGAAATCTATGATAGTATTCTCTGATCATTTCTGGACGAGTTTTTCACATTTTTACAAGGTGATGAGTGTAGATTTTTCTAATTTTATTTTTTACCCTCAGGTTTTTTTGACTGAAGTGCGACATTGTTTTGTTTGCGCAAAAGTCTATACTATGCAATACAATACTCAGTAGGCTCATATTCTGACTCGGAGATCCTCAAGGAAATCTGGACATTAGGACTCCGTAAATCGCCGAGCTCACGCAGTGACTTTGCTGAACCCGGGGACATTAGCATTATCCTAGTAGCATCAAAGCTCCTGGCACCTGTCATCCTTGGCAGATTCTACAGCACACGTGAAAAACAGACTCGTGAGGGACATGCTGGGTTTCGCATCAATAGTGAATGCATGGAGAAAATTTTTATCTTTCGACAGTTGTTAAATCACTATTTTGCTTTCCGAGGGACAGCGGTCACTGTGTTGTTAAACGTTCGCGCAGCCTTTGACTTCATCCAAAGGTCTACAGTATGACAATATCTGTTAAAGAATGGAGTACCTGGGGATTGTATATCGGTCCTGAAAATGTCATACCGTAACTGTTCAGCTTCGGTTGGGCCTATGGCCGGCTTTTACCACCGTCCCTAACCTAAAATCACTTTTTCAATTTTTCCATGGAGAATATTGTACGGAAAGTTTCAACTAGTCTTTTGGACAACAGAGTGAAACACCTCCCAGAGGACAGAGTTTTTTGACTTAGAATGCTTCATGGATATCTTAATGATATGCAACAAAGCACGGGCATCTCAACGCACATTGCACAGCCTGGGGATTGGGCGCGGGGATGGAGAGAGGACTAGAGGTTCCGATACGATCTGTGCTTTGCTCCATCCAAGTGCAAGTTACTTTAGGACTGACAATATCTTATGCCTGCACTTACAGTTTGTGGTGATCGGATGGAAGCAGTCCGCTGAATTGAGTACTTCGCAAGCTTGACTGTAGGTGATGGAAATATGGGGCAGGATATCTCAGCACGAACTAAGAAAGTGACTTCTCCGTCATATCTGACATCCCCTTCAGGTAAAGGTTACAGTTCATATCATTATTCATTACCGTTGTGAAATCTGACTCCTGGGCCTTGAGGATTTTCAGCGACTTTCGGTTTTCGAGCGTCCATATCACCGAATCACTGCTCAGATGCACTGGGAACATGACGTAAGTACTGAAGAGGTGCATCGTTTTGTCCCGGGTATGGACGGTCTTCCTCTCAACGATGTAATCAATCTAGACCCGCTTGGAAGATGCATGTTTCCCCTTCATCTGCGTTTGCGTTGTCTAATTACGCTTGCTGGAGTGGTTTGGAGTAAACAACGCGTGATCAGGCTACGGCTTGACCTAGAGGGGCATAGAAACTAGGGTCGGTTTTTGGCATCGGTCAGTGTTTCTTATCTTCCTAGTTGGGACCCAAGAGATGGAGAGCATCGCTGGTTAGAATCGCTGAGAGAAATGTCTCAGAGTCGGAGACAGTAGTGCGAATGATGCACACTCATCATCATCGACATCATCGTTCAGCGTTAAACAGCAAGGCAAGCCTCACTGACCGCTGCCTTCCCCCAGAGTTACACGTTTATATATAAAGAGTGAATATCCAAGGACAAAGGGAGTGGACCTACACAGGCGGCAAAAGATAAGATGCTGCTGCAGCCGACACACGGAACACAGTGTAACTGTACATACGCACGTGCTTTCAATCATTCTGATTCGATAGAAAATGACAGCACGATCGCCACTGTTCACGGTTCACTGTCATATTCTTCAGTGTCTCCAGCCAGCAAGTCGACAAGTCTTTCGGACCCCGACCAGGAACGCGTGAAACACCTCATTTACCTCCTTTCGCTGTACATTTTCTCATCCCACGTTGCCACGTCATCTGTTGGCCTCCACATGGCTTCTTCCAAACCTTAGTGGAACCCGAAATAGGGCACGATATGGTAGAAGAGTGTTCGTCACACGCAACACGTGACCCAACCAGCATAGTCTACTACTAAGTTTCATACGCTGAAACAAGCTATT
>LUCM01003426.1:144067-169055 GCA_008360955.1 Fasciolopsis buskii
GTACTAGATAGGAATAAATGATTATCTGCATAGAATTGGAGAAGTCTTTCTCCGTTGTCTGCTCGCTGTGCAGGCAACGCACATCACCCGCCTAATCAGGACTCCGATGCACTCAGTTTTCCAACTTGTGCATTAAAGTCACGTGCTACCACTACAATGTCAGAGCGTTTGCTCTTCCGAACAAGAGTGACGAGGTTATCGTAAAATTCGTCTTTCTCCATATCAGTGCTGCAGTCTGTGGGAGCGTATGCCGAGATAACAAATAAACTACGCTTAACACTACTATCCTTTCGGACGCCGACTGATCCCTGCAGTCTCATGGCACACAAGCGACTGTTGACTGAGATCCAGTCTAGAAGGGCTGCTTCAGCCTTCCCACTCAAGACTATTCCTACGCCACGTTGACCAACAGCTTGAGCTGCTTCGTCTCCTGAATTGGGAAGAAAATATCTTGACGAGACGTTTGGCGCAGTTAGTTGAATTACTCTACTCCACTCGAATCCTCAATCCGTGTTTCACTCACACAGCAGACATCAATCGAAAGTGAGTCCATTGTCAGAGCCAAACACGCCTGTTGTTCAGCCTGCATTAAAGTGCGCACATTGAAGGAACCGAGATTCGGAGGCTGACGAGGCTTGAGAAAATGTGAGCTAACAGACTGAAAACCACCTACTACACTACTTGACAATAAACCGTTGGGAGTATCGGGTGTGTTAGCATTGGAGATACTATGGGTAGGCAGAAGGGGCAAACAGATTGGGTTGGAGACAGAAGAGACAGGTTGAATAAAAGAGAGGGAACTCTGAGCAGTAGCATATTTACCACTACCCATCACACCTGCGCTCGATGCAATGGGCAGCGCGGTCCTGATTATCCTGTGCGACGACCGATGCAGTATGGAATTATTTGTAGGCGTGTGACTCATGAGGATTGATGGACGGGTACTGCTAGGGAGTCCGGTCGCTAAGCAGAACAACGATTAGGGTTCTCGACCAAAGCCTTTGGTTCTGACAAGAACCTGGCCGCAAGTTAGCGGAGCATAGCTGAGTGGAAGCCCATCTACTTGGATCAATTAGTCTTCCACTCATTTTTCCGATTGATCTGCTTACTGAGATCGACCCCCAACTTGGAGGACCAGGAGACTACTTCGTCAGGTCTCTACCCATTGACCTTCCAGGCATGATTGGACCTTCGGCTTGAGATAAGCCATCCTGCATAGCTCGTTGGATCATGGAGGCACGCAAGCCGTCACACCACGTCAAGGTGTAGTCTTGTTGTGACGAAATGATACATACTAGTCTATCGAAAGCGCGATCAGTAATAAGGATTAAAAAATGTGTACAGTGGATATTAGAACAAAAACTTGTTTTTTTACCCCCATTCACTTTGCGGTGTTTATTTGCTATGTAATCTGATTTAAGTTTCATTGCGTTTGCACAGTTCTCCTATTCAAGTCGGTCCTAGTTTGAATCGAAATGTCACAATAAAAATTACAACTCAGTTTGCGCTTTCTAACCTTATATATATATATATATATATATATATATAAAGAGTGCGAGAGCTTTGCATAATCTGTCTGACAGATACACCTTGTGCTTTATGCAGGCGTGGGAAGAATACACATGTTCGCTATTTTTGCCACTTATCGTCAATCGTTTCTAACTTTCGGTCACTTTCTCCCCTTCCCACCAAATCTAGTGAGAAAAACCAAATCGAGCAGATAAAAAGTTCATATATCGTTCGGAATCAAATAGTTCCTATTGTTTTTTCATGATCAGTACTCAATACCTGATCCTTTTACGGGGTAATTCGGTTCTTTGGAACTCGTCGATTTTTTTATGCGACAATTTAGTAGAATTGACCAAATGACTTAATGATTGCGAAGTTACCACATCTGAGTTTATCTCTGACCTGGATAACGATTGTGACTAGCCAATATCAACTGCCTTCATATATATCGCCTGCCAATTGCAGGCCTCTCCACGTCAGCTTTTGAATATCAGAGACCCAATTGATTTTTGTTGTTATAAGAGAGACCCGATTTCTCGAGTACCTCGATAGTATGAACAATTTAATTAGCCGGGTTGCTGGCATACAATATTGTCAGTGTTGATTTCATACTGTTCATTTTTCATGGTACAACATGCAGTTTAATGAGCCAAGTATCCTTCATGGAGTACGGGATCTGCCGTGCGAGTGCTCTGTACCCTACCTTGCATTCTGTGCCGATATGTGGATCGATCAAATAAAATTAAGGGGAAACGAAATTTGACCGGTTCAGAACGGGAAACTCACACTGCTAAGCTCGGTCGATCAGTTTTTAAGGGAATTCAGAACATTCTCGGTGAAAGCGTTCTACTGGTACCGTCAATTCAATCCAACAAATTACACCCTGGTATTTCACTTGCTGTACCTACCTTTGGACCAAATGATGATCATTTTAGAGACTCACTAGCAACTGGTGTGATCTATTCAACAACAACAGGTGGGAAAGAATTCTGATTGTGTTTCGTATTTTGCTTAGTCTAAGATCTATGCTCCACAGTCTAAGTGCCTAGCACTCTGGGTAATCTGCATTTCGTAGCTCTCAAACGGTAATGTGCTGCACCTAAAAAGTTCGAAAGTTGTTTATCTTAGACTAGGGCAAATAGTATCACTTCCACCAATGATTTGGATAAATCAGTTAGCTTGACATGTAAAGTCGTGTTTGTTCACTCCACCAGTGCTGGTAGACTTCTGAAAATGAGTCCACTTCTCTGAGTTAGCGATAAGAAATTCATTTATTTTTCGCAACCAAAGCCTACCGTAAATTTTATCGCCTGTAATGGACTTTGCCGAAATTGGAGAGTATTATCACACTTACCTGTCATATTCCAAAGCGGCAAGTCAGAAATGAACCGAATATCTTCAGCTCAATGAGCTGCTGTCCTAATTAACGGGTCTCTGGTAGTAGCAACGAACGAGAATTAATTAGGATGATAAGTATAGAGCGTTTTTCAGCCGCTAATCCGAAGCAGCGCATCAAACACCTTGATTTTGAACAGCTGACTAGCCGTAATTCACCGTGATTTGACGATTTTGAGTCCAGAATTCAGCCAGAGGAGATCCAGCTTGAATCATACGGACAGAGTAATTAGAGGAACACGCTTTGGTTAGACAAAGACAAGCTGACTGGAACAATTTTGATTTCGGCTGTCCACGTAGATAGTCTACTTAAAAACTATACGTGATACATTTGTACGCATGCATATCTATAGCCAGAACATACAGTAACACCTGCGTTTTGGATACAACGCCAGCCAAATGTCATTTTATACCACTTAATACCACTAGAGTTCATTGATGGATTGCTTCACAATAGTCGTTGTCCAGCGGAGTGAACTTCACAGATGAAAGAAATTTGAGGGATATTGCTATATACATATATCGTCTAGAAAGCATGAGGCTTCCGCTCATATAAGAAACGAAGAGCTTACTTGCGACTATAGAAGAATTCGTTACGCCGAGCCAACAATGGAATCACTACTTAACTGTCACCATAACCGCTTTACCCCATTTGGCCAGGTTCTTTGTCCTAAATGCTGTATGTCGAGTGCTTCAATTGGACTCTCGGTGCCTGTTTTTCGATGTCAAAAATGAAGATTTCTCTGTATCTCAGTTGCTATTTTTGTCCACTAATCAGAACCAAATATATTTCTCCGTTTTTCATCTCACCGTCATTTTGTCATTTTAAGCGATCTAGAAAAAGTGGACACATTTCAGACAAAATAATCACATGTTTCGAAGTATTCACGGTTGATCAAATCGGATAAGTTGTATCAGATCAGATGGAAGGGCGAGTTTGAGAAATTACATTACCGAGGACAAGAGGTAGATAAGAGATAGGACAGTAGACCAAGGGTCTGTTTGATCTGAGTACAAGCAAAGGGAAATATCGCCAAGATTAATTTACATGTTGATTCATGGCTACCTTGGTCCATTTTTTTCTTCCTATAAACATTCAACTAATAATGTAAAAATATTTCATTAGATTGTCAATTCTATGATACAAATGTTTACAGTAAACTGGTAGTGCTGATCATGGTCACGTGAATGAGTGCAAACGAAAGTGCAAATCAGCAAAAATTGAAATCATAAGGGCACTAGGGGAGCAGTCTGGTATCAAACTACGGTACACATTGGACTATTTCAAAAGAAATCGGTCAGCTTTCCGACAGTCAGAATCGATTGCATGCTGCACGAGATGGACGGCTGGCTGTTGAGAATTGTATCTTGTCTCTCTCTCTCTCTCTCTCTTGAATAGCAGCTATTTTGGGCAATCCTCGGATTTCAGTTGAGGAATTCGAACCGCGGAAATCTCGTCATACGAGTTGTTCAATGCACGACATTGAATCATGTGTTTGTTCAACAAACCCATTCGGGAAAACGACCGAGGACAGTTGGGACATGAATACCGTTTCTCTCGTTGATGTGTTTGCATATGCGCTCGCAGATTCGAACGATCAGCGAAAGAACGGGAGCACAAATTGCATGCGTACGGTCGCTCACCTGTGTGTGTTCGTTCGTGACCTTTGAGAAGCCACTTTCGTGAGAACGACTTACCACAGTGGGCACATCGACAGGGCAAAGTGTGAGTGCGGACATGCATTTTTAAGGCAGAGGCTTGGTTGTAAATTTTGTGACATATTTTGCACTCATAAGTGAGTCCTTCTATCTGGGAATCGACAGTCATTTCCGATGTAGTTGAGTGGTTGAAGGAAGTGGGTTGGACGCGCTCACGAGAATGACTGAGATATCGGTTTTTTCCGTGATACTTAAGGGATGCTCGGGATGTAGGTGACAAAGAAACAGCCTGCATATGCAAATGAGAGTTCCTTTGGGACAAAGCGAGCCTGGATGACATAGAAGCGGGACTTTTTGGGATCGTGACTGTTTGGTTGTGGTTTTCGTTCATGGTGGTCCCTGCTTTCGTCGACGTCATTGTCGTCGAGGTGGATGTTGATGTGGATGTAGTCAACGTTGCAAACATTGCGGCAGTCGCGGCTGCTGTTGCCGGTGACATTATCCCGTGCTGAGTCAAACTTTGTAGCATACTGTGATAAATAAGCAAACAGTATTGACGTTGAATAATAGCCCAATAGTAATGTTCAAAAGCTTGACGATGTAACAACTCGGCAGACGGAGTGTGGATTGGTGAGGGAGTTGAGTTAGCTGGGGCTGTCAAGAGGTAGTTTTCACTTGTAGACTGATGGGGGGTCAGCGGATCTGGTCTTATCCAATTTGTGTGCTTGTGATTTACCATCGGGTTCACGTGTGTCATGGGCAAACCACCTGAGGGGAATGACACAGCCGGTTGTGTCGGAGTTAGGATAGTGGGTGAGGCTAATCCCATTTGATTGAACCTGTCATCTGGTCCATTAGATTTGGCGTTCAGCGCTCTACAGTTTTGATACGGGAGCGATTGTTGAATAAAATCATTCGGAGTATGCTGCAAAGTGGATGAGTTCAATTCTGTCGGACTTGAGTTTGTCGATGGACTAAGTAGTGTGGTCCAGTTTCCCGGTTCCTCGCTGATATTCAATTCCGATGCAGTATCACAATGGGGTACAGATAGATCTTGTGCCTCAGACGCATTTGCAATATTATCCATCGTAGTTGTATTCCATAGAGTTCCATAACTATGCGAAAGTGTCGGTTTCGCTGTTTCCGGAATAACGACCGGTTTGCACTCTGAGACCGATTCCGTGTGATTCCACTGACGATTGAGTTCCGTTTCTGGGGATCGGACAATTTGTTGAAGAAGTGAATACAGATATTGCGGAGTTGGAATGCTTGATATATGTCCATTGGATCGCTTTAAATCATTCCAATATTGTTGGAGCAATTGATGCAACGTACGCTGGTCCTGTGTTGGTGTGGACTGTTGTTTTGTCGATGTTTGCGACGTGTTGAATGGGTTGAATGAAGCCTGAAGTTGAGACATATTTTGTTGTTGTTGTTGTTGTTGCTGCTGCTGTTGTTGTTGTTGTTGTTGTTGTTGGTAGTGGCGGTGGTCGTGGTGGTCTTCTTGTTCGTACTGATGAGGATGAGGATGATGATGAGAAGGAGGAGGTGGGAGTGAAGGTGGTGGAAGAAGTGGATGCTGTAATCCAGGCACAGTTGACCATTTTGACAATGATCTGGTATCATTATTTAGGAAATTTGATGAGTCTCGATCCAGTTGATTGGAACGGTTGCGTAGTTCATCGAGTACAGTTTGCCACATGTCCAGGTGATCCTGTTTTTTGAAGAGTGGATGAGGAAACAAGATTAATCATCCAAATGAATTTAATTCCATTTTGTGACGGAGATGGAGCAAACTGAAAATTCATAGACCGATAGCCTTGAAAATTCGGTTTTAAGTACCCGATGAATCATATTCATTGCATAAAACATTCTCTCAAGCCAATTCTGTCAGGGCAAACTGATTTGTAATCCCTCGTCAGAACGAAAAATATGCATTTGAAGAATAAAGTAGGATAAAGAAAGACAAATATGTTTCAGAAACCCTGAAAATATTCGTGACGAAATCTATCCCTTTATTTCGTCTTTTTCCGGACTATTATATAAGTAAGTTTCGATTCAAGATGGTAAGCATTTCCAAATGGAATAGGCGACTGGAACCGTCTGAAATTCAGACATAACGAATACACAGTTATTTTACTGATTGCCTTCGAACGACACCTACTACACTTGAATCTTAAATCATTCGTTCAGGCCTACATTTGGGCAGCACAAGACTCGAGTTTCCCTTGCATCGGAGCTCACCATTACTGGTGTCTATCCTCCTTTGTAGCTTGAACTTGAACGTGGATTTCCCAAAACGGGAGTCGTGCGCGATGCCATGGTGTCACCAGCTTCTGTTCCGTCTAATCAAAATTGCCGAATTCGGTTTCTCACAGGTCTACGATCCAGTCCAGTAGATTTGAGCAGCATAGCTGAGTGTGGTCGTGGACGAAGACGATGACTGATGCGAATTCATTTACAGATTACTTGTTCTTGATGACAAAAAAGCATATTTGATTTTGCTTCAAACGTTTGAAAAATCCCACAGAACACATTGAGAACAACACAACGTGGCGAACAAGCTCGTTTTCAGTTATTCGTATTCATGCCAATACAGAACATTAAATATCGTCTGGAGATGGTTCAAGGGAAATTGAGCACAGGAACAATTAAGGCAATCACTAGCGCGGTGTGTTCACACCTTGTCGAGTCAAACCACTCAGTGAATGTGACAAGTGCTTCTCGCACCATCTACAAAGTTAGGAGCGGACAATCAAGAACTGTCAAGTGTCGCATCTTGAACACAGCCGAAGCCGTATCTATTCGTTTGTATAACCCCCCTCTATGCGCTCAGAAACAATTTGTCCAGACTCTTAAACTTCCCTGGCCCACTTGTCATTATCCAACAAGTGGTCTACAACCTGATCGTGAGACAAATTGATCAATTACACACACACACACACAGACGCATTCTTAGAGTTGTAGACTGATGTGACTGCAAACGGACAATTTCCCTTGAACCATCTCCAGACCATATTTAATGTTATGTATTGGCATGAATACGAATAACTGAAAACGTGCTTGTTCGCCACGTTGTGTTGTTCTCAATATTTGATTTTTCGTATTAGTCGGTGTTTCTCGCTTACCGCGTTTTGTGCATGTGCAAAAGAGGTGGATGGAAAACCCCAGTGTGTGTGTGTGTGCGATGGCGGTTGAAACCAACAACGAAAAGGATTGGCCTATCACAATGACCAAAATGTTCATTAGTTGCGATCATTTATTGCGATGTTCTGTTCCCCTGGTTATCAGCAGTTCATAACGTAGACCATCATACATTGCATGAAACTAGCTCATATCAGCCAGTGTAGAACAGTTCATTCGAAGTAATTTGTGAATCGTCCCCCGGCATAAATTGGGCACAAATTTTTTGCCCGTGTATCTACCCTTCGCCTGTCATAGTGGGCGAATATCAAAAGTACCCAATTCTCAAGCAATACCCAATGCCCCCGGATTCTGACGTAAATCACAAACAAGAATATCAACGTCCCTGTCTGAAGAATAGGGGGGTGGGGGTCGATATTTCAGGAATTGTGATTCTTTTCCAGTGAACTATTCCAGGATGTACATTTTGCACTGAGGGTCTCTTTGTTCCGTGTATCGTAACAATTTGCGAACACCAATCGAACAATCAATGAGAAACATTCTCTTATGATTTGTATTCCACGGTAGTGGCAATGTTTCGTTTAATCAATGAAGTATCTGTAATATGAAAAAATCATTTGCCATTGCGTCTCTCACTCGCAACTACTCGATACAAATAGTTAATTTTCTGGTATATTACTTGATGAAGGTGACGTAAATGAGTTGCACCGTTGCTTCAAAGTACAGGCATACATGACTGAACAACCTAATCGCACAAGACGTGGTAAGCGGGATGGACATGATGCAAACCAAACTTCATAAAGCACAAACTACGATCGTCGACGTCATCAACCGGGAAGAGACTGGAATGTAATCCATCAAAGTGAGTAATAAAGGCCCTTCCCAAATTCGTAGATCAGCATTTGTGTGTCCAATAACTTTCTGCCGATTGGTCAAGTACATGCAGAACGTTGGCCCTACAACTCAGCTGCAGACACCGAATTTTCTGAACAGTATCTGCCTCAGCTGAACGGTGTTACGAGCAAGGTTTAAGTTAATAAAAAAGAATGATTTATCGTCTCAGTAGTATATTTCGCACACGGATGAATGAGTGGGATTTCCCCTGAAGCACACGACCAGTTTCGTGGTTATTGCCGCTATTCACGCATACGGATCCGGTATTATTCTGTCCAACCAGCCCTATACTAGTGTGCTCCTTTCTTAGTTTCTCACTAGAACCCGATTTGAATGGTTAGGAGCGTGAATGGATGGTAAGCCCATTTAATAATCACAAAGTGACTCGTCGGAGCATTTTCGTCGGTCAGGCAAGGCTAATCGTGAGAAAGGGGACACGAGGCCAGAACGTATTGGTTTTTCTTCTCAGTAGTATGTTACGCGTACCGACGAAAATCCTCCAGTGAAACACCATATGAGTCTTAAATGGACTTATCATCCATTCACGCTCCTAACAATTCATATTTGAGTCTAGTGAGAAAAACTATTTTTGCTTGTATTGCTGCATAGGCAAAATATCGATGATTGTTTTTCTGTTGGCTTGCCGTCTTTCTTTTCTCTTTTTTTGGTGCATTTACGATAATAAATCAATCAGACAATTTATTTGACAGATAAAACTCTTCAGTTTATCAGTTGCCTGTCCCGTTTAATATTTCCACCCCGACCGGGTCCAGTTTGGTCATGTGGAACCATAAATGTCCTGAATGACCGGACACTTTCACCTCATCTATCGGAAAAGAGGATGACTAACAGCCAGATTTTGCTATACCAACAATTTATTGTGCTCGTTGTCATCCCGGTCTTTTTTCGTTGACATAAGACACGTGTCCAACATTTCACCCATACTGGTGCGCCCAGTCTTCGTTTGGACATCTAGCCGGAGTAGATGGTCTATAAGCACAGTGTAATAGCTCATAAATTAGATTCCCGGTCGTCACCAAAACGGTCGACAACAATTGTTACCAAGTTGTTCGCATGGTCAATGTGAGACGGCGTACGGACAGAAGGTGAGCCAGATCCTAGTTGATTATCCTGTTGGGGAACGAAAAATTTCTTTCCCTAGACTTTTTGGTCGCTAAGTGAAGACTTTAAAGGGTTTTCGTGTTTTCTGCTCATACGACAGCTGTGTGGCTGAGCAGCCAAAAGATATTCCCGAAGGGTTTGTCACAGATCTAACCCGCGTTTACGAATCTTTTCGGTGTACTTGTAATGGGTCGATCGTGGGCTGTCGTCTTGGTCCTGATTGAGTAAGTGCTAACGTTGGCTGATAAGCATTTTTTGGGCTTCGGCTCACGGTTTATCGTTCCACTTTTGCATACTGCAGATCAGGATGCCTGCAACTCGCCCCCGTCACGCGGATGAGTCCTGACCCCGTGCGTGTTGCACACAGATGTTGTTGAATATTAGTGGACCGATCTACCTTGTGCTATCGCCGCACCGAACGGTCAAAAGCTATGCAACCGCACCACTTGGCAAACACATATGGGAACATTTTTTTTCTGAGTGACACATTTGCTATCCCGGTAGATTTCGAGAAGTTTTGGCTACCCAATTCATTTTGGTCTTCTCGTATTTTTAAGTCGATTAACAGAAAACGAACGGAATAGCTTATTATTGTGAATGATATAATATTAATAACACAGCGTTGTTGGTAGATGTAATGCGCCAACGTTTCGACTACCGTGGGTAGTCTTTCTCAAGGCAATGCATGGCGCATCGATTTTTCGATACACTCCTTACGTCGTTTGGTCCGGAATAGCTTATTGTTAGATATTATTTTCTAATGTGTACGGAACTCATCAGTGGCGAAATAAAAGCCGATCAGATCTGAAGCAGTTGGGATAAATTCGAACCGGATTGGTTTATTCAATTTAGGACAGTTTTCTCTACTGTTTAGTAACCCCCTAATCATGGCTTAGTTACCTTCTCGTCCCGTTTTTAGCCCCAATAATACATTTGTCGTTAAAATTACAACCACTTGATCGGATTCCCCAATTCACGTGATATGCCCATCCATGGTAACGCTGTTCATGGACATGCGCTTAATATATTCTAAATTGGAGATGCTATAAACAACCTAAGGTCGATTTACAATGGTCCAGAATTAACAAATGAAGGGGAGTTGTGTGTCAGCTTCACTTACGTTCTCCTGCATCCAATTACGATGTTATCAGGTCTTTCTCTACTTGTGATTTCACCGTAAATATCTAAATTGTTATTTTCAACGGTCGATAGATCACCTTAGGCGGCCCTTCTTTCCCGTCTGAAATACGTTCGATTAATAACGGCATTCCCACTGACTGAATTCCACCGCAAACTTAAGACTGTTCCGTAATAGGGATCAAGCAAGAATACCACTAGACTACATGGGAGCATTGAATGAATGCATGTCATAACTAGACTTGAAGTAGTTACGAATAGGGGTTAGCTTTAGATGTTTTGTAATAGAAAAATTCACAGTACTCTGTAAAAGTTGTACACAAATTGATCTTCATGAAGGGGCATATCATTTCGGCAAGTGCAAAGTCGCTTGTTTGAAACCACCAAATCTAGTTGACAAGCGAATGCCCGGAATTCAAAATTTATTTCATCACCCAAATTCTCACATTGTGACAATCATTCAAATTGTCATTATCATGGTTGTTTCTCCCAGTTGGACGTGGTCTGTGAGGACAATGCATTGAACCCCGTCAGGTACGAATACAGGTCTTTGATGTTTTTTTAAACTTTCACTTTTCCTTGATCATCGATCCTGCAAAGGACTTGATGTTAAGCAGAGAAAGAATACGGTCTTTCCAAGTCTGCTGAAATAGGGCCGATCTATAGCAGCAAGACTTGTGCCCGTGAATTTCACATTCAATAATGACAATGTGGACCAACTGGCCTGTACCGCCACGCAACCAGGGACAATTCCCAGACAGGACTATGATGGTTAAACGAGATGTATCTCGGCAAAGAGTTGAACAACAACTAACGTGAATGATCACCACCTAGAACTTCGTGGTTAGTGTGAAGCTATCAGTCAAGTCTTAGTCAAAAGTATATGGTACCCAACATATCAGATTCAAGAGCAACTTCCCCCGGTTTCCAGCCTCTTCTAGAATATTCTATGAAGCCTACTAATATAGCCTAAGGTCTCAAACAAACACAAACTGACTAGTATTTCCACGAACATTTGTTACCTCATTCAAAAAAAATTTGTATGCCACAAAAAGGCAGACATTCGGCCTAGTGACATCGCATCCCTCTAGGTACAATACTTAGAACAGCTTGGTTGTGACAAAACACTTGCCCTAACAGTGCTAATCGGGTCGTGTTAGTTCGACTTGAAAACGTCACAACCGGAATTCGCGCCATATCAGTTTTGCTAAATTATACATGACGTTCACATGTTCTCCCCGTGCAAGTGAAAACACCTCCGTCATAGTTGTTCTTTCCTTGAACTAGATTCACACATGCTGCCTACTACTGTCCACGTCCCAATCTGTTTTACACTCGGACACTTATAAACAAAACATCGTGAAAGATCTAATGAAAATCGAGTTTGGAAACAACTTGATCCATGTCATTCCGGGAGCTTTGCTTTAGTCTCTCTGTCTCTCTCGCTCTCTATCCAAGTCACATTCGCAGGGCTAATCACAGTGATAACGGGTGATAAGCCGTGTGACCTACCAATTAATTAAACGTGTTTGTGTACGGAAGCAGAGTGGGCTAAGAGCAATTTGATCAACTCCCCACCCCAGGCGTCACGGTGAGTGGGATTTGCACGAATGAAATTCTCACCTTCTTGACTTTTCAAAACAAGACAAAAGAAGGCAAACAAAAAAACAGACTGCAAAATTGCCCGTTATTTCTATCAGGTTTCTGAACTAAACTAAGACTCTTGAACAGCCGGAATTAATGAAGGGGAAGCCGAAAAGGATCGACGAGTGGGAAGCAGACAAACAAAGTTTTGTAAGTAAGCTGTCTTTTGAAAGTGGAAGACATTGGGAAACTTCGATTACGAGAATCCACTATGGCGCAGGGCATGGATGGATGACTTTCCAATGTAACCTGGCCGCTCAGACGAGAGAGTATCGCGTTACCGGATCATCGGAGGCATCTATGCGTGGATTTGGTCAACGGCTTACATTAGCGAATGAGATAGTAGTTTGAAGTGATGTCTTTTTTAGCGTTGAGTTCTTTTGGTCAAGTTCAGTCAACGGTGCAAATCATCTCACCTCAACATGCACCGAACGAAAAGACGAATCGGATAATCACACTGTAAAATTTAACAGTTTTACTTGCTCTGACGAACGAGTGCGTTACACTAGGTAAGATAAGGAACGAAATCGTGTAATGACGAGGTTGTTAATCAAAACGGGAAGACCATATTTACTATGGTCTAATTGCACCATGCGCCTGAGAGACAACAGTGAGTTGTGGTAGACAGCTAACGAAGTGTGGCCAGAAAAATTCACTACTTGACGCTATTCAGTGGATATAACTTGATTTACCAAAAAAATTTGGGTTTCATCAGATAGCCAATTAGAAGACCGTGAGTGTTGTTACTATACTTCGACAACAACGGGCAATAGATGTTCAGGAGGTCAAAACCAGGGTGTTTCGAATTGATTCTGCCACTTAACTTGCTAATTTGGCAACCCTCTTTCGGCCTCGATCTCCTTCCGGAAAACGACGCACTGCACGGTTTCATACTCGAAGAAAGCAAGGTGCAAAAGTCAACGGCAAGAGCAACAAAAACCACTAATATCGCCATTCCTACTAATACTAATACTAATACTAATACTAATACTAATACTAATACTAGTACCGCGTCAAGTTACTCTTGTGCTACCACTTTATCCATCCCCTTACCGTCGACTTTTTAAATTACATTCTTAATGAAAAATCGTTTCTATCATTTTTTTGAAAATTTCCTACCATTCGCTGTTGTTCTCGAGAACCTCAAACAATTTGGGGATAAAAATTTCGTCTTCCCTAAATGCTTTTAACTTTATACGTAACATTATTGATAGACTGGGCTTTCATCAAATGGTTCCGGCGGACGTAATATAATTGATTTGAGCTCTAATCGTTTCGCCCGAATTCGACAAGAACCGTTCATATTTTATGAACCTGGTGCAACATGAAAATTTGAAGCTATGCAGATCAGTTGCATAATATCCAGTTCAAAGAACAAATGGCGGGTTGACAATTTTCGGCGCAGAATAACAATTGTTTAATGAGATGGAGTGACCATGATTTCGGGTTTCGTGTTATAAGTAGTATGTACAAGGACGGTCGGACACAATTTCCTCGCGATTGTACGACCGACTTGGTTCGTTCTGGACCGCGATCCCATTTGAAATACGAGGATTGTGCCTAAATGACAAGTTCACGTCAAAATTGCACGAGGTTTCTTCACTTCGTCAGAATCAACCGTCAGGCCACCAAAGATCATTCTCACACGCTCCTCGTGGATAAAATGACATTGAATTCAATTTAAAATCATCAGTAGGCAAAAATTTCGACTACCAGAAAAATACTTGTCACTTGAGCCTATCAAATAATGTTTTATTTCTTTACCATCTGAAAGATGTCAACCGAGACATGGGTGGACGCGCAACAGAGTGTAACACTGCCACCTCATTCGTTCAACCTTTGCGAGGTTGGTGCTACATTTGTTTGCTTCCTATAACCCATGATTTATCCATCAAGTGTTAAGGTTGCTAGTACCAAGTACATTCAGTTGCATAAGATCTAACTGCAACGTGTTCCAAGTTTGACGACAATTTGCGACACCGTCAGACTAGAATAGATATTTAGTGCTGGGTGTTATGAATGTCGGTTTGCATTCACATCAGTTCACAACTCTAAGGATGCGTCTGTGTGTGTGTATAATTGATCAATTTGTCACACGATCAGGTTGTAGACCACTTGTTGGATAATGACAAGTGGGCCAGGGAAGTTTAAGAGTCTGGACAAATTGTTTCTGAGCGCATAGAGGGGGGTTACATAAACGGATAGATACGGCTTCGGCTGTGTTCAAGATGCGACACTTGACAGTTCTTGATTGTCCGCTCCTAACTTTGTAGATGGTGCGAGAAGCACTTGTCACATTCACTGAGTGGTTTGACTCGACAAGGTGTGAACACACCGCGCTAGTGATTGCCTTAATTGTTCCTGTGCTCAACCAAGCCGGGAGGTGTTCTCGAACGCGATCGGACAGACGCCTGGTCGTGCGGCCAATATACCTGGTCCCACAGGAGCAGGTGAATGAATACACACAGAATGAGGCTGCAGAATCTGGCAGTCTGTCCTTCAGTTGGAAACATGATCGGTTTGGATGTGAACACAGTTTTTAATTGTGCAGCAAAGAATGTTCCACTGATTGAACTTGACAGTCTCCGTTGGATAATTTCCGCTTCGGTGTCACCTTTGAAAGGCAAACGAGCGTATACGGGTTTCTTTACTGGTCCTATTACTTTTTGTCTTACTTCGTGTTTTTCCATAGTTTTATTTATGAATCTTTCGGGGTATCCATCTCCAGACCATATTTAATGTTATGAATGTATTCAGTCAAGTCACTAAACAATTATGCTGCCCTTGTTAGCTGCTGTACTGTTCAGTTCCTGTTAACCCCATTTGTGCTCCTCCTCCTCGTCATCATCATTATCATCCGTCAAATACGGAAGCAGACAACATGGGACTTTAGACTGTGAGCTTATCGCATTCTGGCAGGACACCTTTTCTTCGTTATACAGTCAGGCGCTGAATGCGATCTGTTCGGGATAGGATCCTCGGACGCCGGAGTCGTGAGTTGGCCGCTATAGATATCAGTAATCAGAAGTCCGAGAAATTCATTCCAAATGGACAGAATAATGCCAACCAGTCAGAGAGGTCAACATATTCGTTGTAAACTCACATGGACTACTGATGAAACACTGGCTTCTTTATTGCAATTTTTTTGTATCACTAAACAGTACAACAGGACTTTTTTTCTTCCGGTTATTTAAACTGCTTCATCGATCAAAAAGTTTAATCCACTCGGTTAAAGGCTACCTATCGGATGGTTTCAATTCTACCCGTGACAGGTTGATGATATTTCTCAAGTCCATGCGTTTTACATATCAGTCTTCATCCAGGGTGCACAATTTGTTATTGTTCTTGTAGCCATTTGTCTGGTGGGTGTCTTCCAACTTATTGTTAAAAGTATGCCTGGAAAAGTTGGTCGACTTTTTCGAGTATTTTTCAATCCCGTTGAGTTGGGAAATTCCTCTGTACAATGCGTTTTTTCTAAAATGACTTATCGAGTAAGATCAACGCCCAACTCGTCGTTGGGAAATCTTGATTTTTTCATCCTTGTCAGAACTGGGACGCTAATCGCGGAACGAAGGAGTGAGTCGAAATCTTTACCCATTAAGCCAACCGCACGGGTTTTCAGTGGTTTATCCGATATTAATGCTACATCACTGAAAGATATTGTCAATCATTGGATTTTACAGACCGTCAGCCGTGTTCATCAGAAGATCGACCTCGAAATAACGTTCCACCTGTCCATAAGATTCGAACACGTGACCTAGGACCACACAGAATATTGCTACTTGACAGTTTTCAACATGCATTTAACCGCTATTCCAACGAACAATAGCATATTTGGCCACATTATTTTTACTGCTCCAATTCTTATGGTACGGGCTGAAGAACTTAATAATTTGGTTCTCGGGATTTTTTCTTTCACCAATTAAAAACAAAAAAATAAATATTACAAGTTGAAGAAAGATGAGTCCTGTCACTCCAGATCGTGGACATTCGTTTCCCTTGGTGATCCACATGCGTAAGATATACTGGTAGACCAATTTGTCTCACGCATACAAACTAAGTCCATAGTTTTGTGTTCAAATCACCAAATTATGGCTAATTTGGGCATTTTGTGTTCGATTTTTCTAACCCGGTTTGGTGGTTTCAGATTGCACCAACCGCGACTAACTTAAGTCACCTCGGAAATCAAGTGCCTAACAGCATGATCCACATTCAGCATGGATATTGTGAACTATTAAGAAATAATCCTATGAACTATTTACGAAGCCATCGGGAAAAAGAAAGTGCTCAACTTAACATTGAAAAGTTTGTAAACATATATCAAGCTCCGTAACATTAGTGTAAATATCGGATAGATAAGATACAACTTTCATCCTTGTTTTGGTATTTTTGTTCGCTCTCCTATTCGTTACTGTTCTCCGTTGCAATTTGTTCTTGTTCTTGATAAAAGAGTGTAGATTCTTTGCATCATATTTAAAGGAAATAAGTTCGCGTGAACTGTCTATGTCTGCTTGTTAGATATTCGTTCACGGAATTCTGGCCAATCTCATCCATTCTGAAGAAAACCATCTGTCCAAGTGTCATTCCCAGTGCATTCCACTTTTTATTACACACCCCAAGGCATTAGGATGTACGAAAATGAAAAAAAATTGGCCACATATGACATAATTCGAACCCACAAGGTACAAATGCGCGGAGGCCAAATCTACGCGGTTTGCAATTTTCTTCGCGTCTGAATTAATGCTACATTTTTACAGTCCACCCAGTTGTGATTCATTAGGGAAATCCTGCTCTGACGATCAGACGGTCAAAAGTTCAATGTGATAGATGCCATTTACTTGTGCTTGTTTTGGCTGATATACACTAATCCGCAAATGAAACGTCTGAACACTGTTTGATGTGGTCTCGTAACTCACCTGGCAGGGTACACGCGGTGAAAACGTGTGCATTGCATCCCTGTGTGGATTCGAGTCCCACCGAGGTCGAAGACTTTTCAGAGTTGGATCACCTCTACATTTGTCAAAGATCTGCTAACCAAAAATCCTAATTCTACGTTGGTCAAATGTGTCATATCAAATTTTGTAGTGTACAGGGATACTACACATATCCCGCAGGTTGCTACAATTCTCACAAGTCGCGTGTATGTCCTCGTAGAATTATCCTGCAATGCTTCACTCTCAACTCTTTCAACTAATTGTTCTTTTTTGTGTGATTAGATTACAGTTGTCTTTGATCAAAATGTGGTTGTTTATTCAATCAACCGATGCAATACAATGCAGTATAATGCAATACAATACAATATAATTCGATGCGAATCCAGCCTCTTATGCACTGAATACAGATGGGCTCACCTTGAGTATGTGACGATTTGTTGTATCGATTGGCTTCACCTCAGTAAAATCCACGATGATCCCAAATGGAGTAGTAGGTAGGCACGATGAAGTGTACAATCCAATGTCACCAAAATACTGATTTACGGAATGAATAGTTCAGACTTATTTAACATCTATTGCCTGATACGTACGCACTCACACTGGTGCAGCTTGGAAGAAAATTCACGGGTTGGACCAGGGTGGTGATAGTGATGATGGTATCCACCCGTTAACATGTCAACACAGTTTGACTCAGCTCAGCTCAGTGTTGTTTTGATCTGAACTGAAATTCCAACCAGCTCAGCCGCTCAAGCCTGTGACTTGTCGTCTCAAAGGATTGGTCCATTCGATTTGCCTGTTGGCTTTGCTATGATTCACCTAGTGCGTAAACCATTGAGTCCACAGGATGAGACCCCCTATTGCACACAGAACTCCAACGCGGGTCGCGACCTCACACCCTCTCCAAATAGTTCTTCAAGCAGAGATGGGGTAGTGAGAGTCCGAAGAGAAGCTGAGCTACCTCGGGGAGGTGCTGAGTCTGGCCGAGCACGTGTGTGGATATTTCCGCGCGTATGTCTATGCGTGCGTGAGTCGGACTCTGGCAGGTGAGTGAAAGTCTGCGGTCAAAGACGCAATTAACACACACACACACACACAACACACACACGCACAAACACTCGCGCACATACACGCACATGCAGCCGTATGCTAGTGAGCACGAGGTTAGTCGCAAAACGTTCTGGGAAAACCTGAAGCATGTCTCCCGAATCCAGCCACATTGCGTCGTGTAAGTGCGTGCTTACCACAACTAAGTCACACCAATCGGCTAACGCATGCCTCCAATTTCATTCCCACACATCCGATGAGAACGGCTGGAGACAGGCAGCGAAAAGAATGTCACATTTCGATGTGGTCCTTGAATGGAACAACTCACCGATTTATTCACAGTGGCTCAGAGTTTGTTTAAACCTCCGGAAAGGTGTCAGCAAACACTAAATCGCTTAAATTAGTTATGAGTGACTAATACTATTTGGTCATCGTGTTTTAGGCGCCAGATCATTGATTTGATGAAATCTGAGTAATCAGGGAACTACAAGACGAATTTGCACTAATTTTAACGCGAATTTTCGACCATCGAAATAGCTGAACAGTTCCTTTTGAAGTGTTACAGTTCATACTCTTGATTTTATTTCGGTCTCTTCCTCCGATTGGCGCGTGCTTGAAGGGATCGAAACCCCAAATGGGTACAACACATGGTTTGGCGCCACTATTTCTCACCCAACACAGTCACGAAACCAAAGCTGAATGATATTGAATATGTTGCACGGAAAACATGTTAGATTACCGGTCCAGGTTATGCATGCGAATGGTGCTAGCCGAAGTGAACTCACGGAATTCAATGACTTGTCGTTGGGTTTGCTTGCCGACCGATCAACTCCTGTCGGCTGAATTCGTAGACACATATGGTCATTTGGTAAAGCTTGGCAGATTCGAGAAATGGGAAGTGTCTAAGGATTTTGACCGTGGTTTCATAATTCATCCGGTAGATCGTGCATCCCAACTCCGTCGAGAATCAGTGGGTTTCGATCGATCAAATCTGCAAATAATTCATGGTTGACTTCAGTGTTAATTCGTTACCAAGTTCGTGCGTACGGTCTAGGAGATGTGACAAACAACTGCGTAAAGTCGTCGGCCCCGGAATAGAATTTGAAACCAAATACGGACACAGTTCACACCTGAGCACTGCACACGATCAGGCATCACATGAGATGGGCATTTGTAACCCACCCAGATTACGTGAGTCGTTGGAATCCATCACACTCAACTTTGCTGGAATCGCAACAGCAATTCTTGGATTTATTAACGAATCAGCTAGCCTCTACCGGCTAACATCCACGGGCACAGGAAAGGTAGCTGACTGGAGTGTGCTCACTTTTCTTTATCGTTTTGTCTCAAAATTTGTTGATTGTCTTAGTGCTTCAGTAGACTTGTTGAATCTACTGACTAAAAGTAGCATTTTCTCATAAAACAGCTCGGAGAATTTAACAGTTTCTTCTTTGTTTGCTGCCTGACGACGTTATTTTAGGAAGCATATGCGATGAAGATAAAATTCACCAAATATTTTAGACAAAAATTGGATTCTATTCAGTCCGCTCCTATTTTTCAGTTTTACGCAACTCCTACTATCTGTAGCTACTGATATTCTCGGGAGTAGGTTACAAATTGCTGCCCCCAACATCTCCGGCATTCGTACATCTGGGTACATTCTGTACGGGTATATAGTTCCCTTGGAATAGGCATTAGTCAGAAGCTTGCTCCATTCGCCCATACAAAGGTCTTATGGAATAGGCTAGTGCAAAGGAATATGGTCTCGTTCGATCGTGAATCGTACCCGCGTGGTGTGGAAACTCACCGGGTCCTCCAGTCCTACAATGGTTAGTTTAAGTTCACCATTCTAGCGTGTCTGATTCAAGACAGAAACAAACTGAGTGGCTTCGTGTCACATCGGCTGCCATATAGATCTGCGCTTGTGGACTACTTCATTTGCTGTGAGAAGTAGTAAATTAATTTAGAACAGGAATTCACATTCAATAACTGAACGACAGAAACAAGCGAAAGAAACTGGTACAACACCGGATCACTTTGAAGATCGGATGAACTGTACGCCTCAGTAGGACCTCTCACACGGCTCCAAGTAACCGTTGGCTTCTTTGCTGACATTTTTATTAGGTAACACTTGACAATATGAATGATGAAGCCTTTGTGTGGATAAAACCGTTGACCGACTGAGTACAAAAACCACCAGAGACTCTCAGTGTGTCTTAAACCGCAGCAATGCAAAGACCTCTCGAATATCGAGGATAAACGTGAATCAAACGTTCCATTTTCTTGCGCACAAACTGCGAGTGACTGTTGTCTAGCTGTAACGTACAGATTAGTAACGTCGGTCGAAACTAAAAAGACACAAATCCATGATGGCAAAATAATCTTGAATGAGCAAAATGATCGTGAGTCCGTATTCTGTGACGCAAGCTCCAGGTTGTCCGGCTCAGGATTCTAACCATGACAGTGTCGGTGTCAAGCATAAACTTTGAAAGGGCATCTGTCGTCCATTCCCTCGATGTGAACCAGACGTTTTTGGAATAGGTTATCAAATGGGCAAAATACAAACGGATGATAGTTTTTATTCAGATCGCTTGGCACGTAGTTCCAGCAAAATATGCCAATTCCTGATCGAACTTCACGTGGCCAGTCAGCTACCGTGTCTCCACTATGTAGCGAGAATTCAATTCAGTACTTCTATGTATCCATGTGGGTTTCTCATTTATCTTATGAAATCAATTCTCGCAATTCGAGCCTGATCGATTTAGACCAATACGTTCTTCCAGACTACAGTCAGCCAGACAAATATTCATCGTCAAAACAGCAGCCAATTTGAAAATTCCCCGCATCCTTGATTGTGCACATAAAAGCAGACGACTAGAGTATGCGTGCAAGGTAGTTAATGGATTTTCTTGCACCTATTCGACACTTCCAGACGGGCAGTTTGCATGGGATATTGTATCCGAGTAAATGGATGGAAATGCAGATTCTATTCTACATCTCTTTGACGTTGCACACCTGAACTCCGTTCGATCTCTCGCTTCACTTCTCATGGGCATTTCGGTACATTCTGACAACAGTTCACAGTGGCCCTTAGTTTCGAATAACCCCGTATCTTCACTGGGTCAGAGGAGAAAACACCCACGAGAAGTTCGCTCAGAAGCGTAGATGCAGCCTTTAACTTCTCAAATAATGGCTAACAAAACAACAGTTTCACGAATTAGTGTAGGTGGAATTTTTCCACCCGCGGCATGAAACGACATCTGGTTGATTATTTCATACCTTATCGAGTAAAACATGCAGGTCACACAGTGAACGTAATCAGACAGTTGGTGTTAAATTAGTCGTACTACTTTGATATTCCGCATGTGTTTCAGATAAAAAGAAAACAAACATCCATTACTCCCAGTAAGTGGTGACCGCCGCAGTGGTCTGAAGTTCAAGGTCAGACAACACTACCACTTTCTTGGTTGAGCCGATTTGGTGGCCATTTGTACGACACCGCGAAGTAAACTGTTAGTCAATCACACTAGTGACCGTGCTGGCGGTAAGCATCAAAGTGACTATAGAAGTCGACAAATTTCACTTTGCACGATCTTTTCCGCTTTCCAGACGAAATCTCCCACAGGGATTTGCAAATATCGTGGAGAAATCGGCCGATTTTTTGACGGAAACGACAAAAATTGAAAACCAAATGAAAATGCCCGTGTTCCTTTCGGTTGGTTTACTATCTGTCAAAACACCCAATTCGAAGCTGGAAATCACGACAGTATCACACAACTGTCTGGACAGTGAGTAGAAAATGATCAACAAAACACAGACAGTCCATCTCTGACTGTGAAGTCGCCTCCGATCTAATCAAGCATTTGAATGGCTAAAACTTCAAGGGTTCAATAAATTCTAGCACTTAGGATGTGCAACTCAATCGCTTGCACCGCTGTTTGCATTCCGGTTCCGGGGTGGATAAACTCCACTGCAAATCAGCACCAAGGACGAAACGAGTATGGTTTGTGGTTCCCCATTTTTCATTGTAGACCTGGGCAGTCATACCGTATGATAAATCATTTGAAAGTCCTATTCAGTCTGGTACTATTGAAAACTATCAATTCTTCATGCATTTTACACGTTCAGTCCTTCAACTTCCCAGCATTTTGATTTGGGGAAAAAACCGATGCTAAACAGACGGGGATTCACAAGGAGATGACGGATTCCAGCTTCGAAAACTATTCAAGATCACTAAGCCAGCTGCATGCGGAGAGTTAATCTGACCGCGGCAAGTGTGAAAACGCACAACCCCAGTCCCAGCGCAGGCCTCATTTCGGTGCAGCTCTTACGTAGACAAAATATGTGATGTCTTCTGTACTCTCATACCCATGCACACATACAAACACACACGCACTGTTTGTTGCATCTATCATCAATGCGTAGTCCAATTAGCCAAATTTGATAGTGTATGTGATCAGCATCGATCACATGGCAAACTACGATAAGACAACGGGAAACTCTTCACATGTCATTGTTTCACTCGTCTGATAAACGCACCGAGTTCACTGTTATGCGAGTCGATCAGCCCATAATTAGTTCTTTCTTTGCTTTGGGGGAAGGTGCTCGTTCTAAAACGTGTACGGAGAAAATTATTCGATTTCATATCATGAACCATTTCGTTTGTCTGACGGCGAACGTATTCGAACAAACCCGGATAAGAAACCAGTTCCAGATAGAAAATGATGAGGGGTGTCGATCGTGCAGGGTGGGGGAACTAGCGTGGGGTAGAAAGGGGGCCGGAAAAAAATATATTGATAAACACATTTGATGTCATTACTAATAATCAGTAATTGTATGTGATTTCGAAGTCTAATCCATGCACATTCGATTCTATCGACCTGTGCCTTGATCAATGGCTCAAAGTGCCAGAAACTTATTGCTATCAGCAAATAATGAATGACGAGTTTTCCGGTTGATTGATAAAAGAAGAATTCCACTGGGCACCGGGATCACACGATTGAGTGTCAAAAAGTCCGGCTTGGATTGTGAGAACTGAATTCATAGGATAAATGAGATTCCATCTGTCCCTTGCATACTCGGAAAGTAGGGCCGGGTATCCGGAAAATGCTTGTTACGCACTAATCAACTTGATAAGTGTGGTGAAGTGATCGGATTACAAAAATTCTACGGATACTCTGCCCCGCACAAAAAGCTCTAAAAATAAACAAAAAATTAGCAATGACTGACAACCGATCCAAATTGGAAAATGAGATCCATTTGAGGCATACATTCGTTCATCGTGATTCCAATCCCTTTCGGGTAATAGTGGAAATGCAACAAGGATAACGCGGATGACATAACTGTTGTATAGCGGGATGTTTTGGGTATCCTTTTTCTTTCAGTTTATTAATACTACTTATCGAAGACTTGGAGGAGGGGGAAAACAGTAAAGGAAAAAGCAGGGAAAAAGGAAACTGTGCAATGAATCACACAAATGCTAGCATTCCCTTCTCCATTGCCACATAATCGGCTGTCGATGGGAACTGACAGTAACAATCTTTCACCTTTCATCGAGTTGGGACTCTTAATATTATGTGAAAATAACAATGCACGTCATTTTTCAGGACGGGCGCCGCGGCCAACAAAGAGCTGACAAGTGGGGAAGCTGACTGGCGGTGGGAGGATTCGAACCCGCT
Organism: Fasciolopsis buskii; assembly: GCA_008360955.1. Lineage (NCBI taxonomy): Eukaryota > Metazoa > Platyhelminthes > Trematoda > Plagiorchiida > Fasciolidae > Fasciolopsis > Fasciolopsis buskii. The sequence continues at coordinate 168,228 of LUCM01003426.1, forward strand.
ACCTTCTGCGTCCAAATGTCACGGCCTTATCCGTTTGGCCACCGACGGCCGACGAGATTACGATTTCATCTGGAACCGCGTGGTTCCATACTCCTCAATCCGAAGATCCAATCATACCCAGAAAGAAAAAGGCCTAATGAAGCAACCTGATGATTGTTCAGTTTAACGGTCGATTTCAACCGGAAAAACGATCGAGAAAAATAGGAACTGAAAAATAATTGATCCGAGCAGATGGAATTAAAACCAACAAAACTCAGCCAATCAAGCCACTTCCTTGCTGCCGTCAGGACAGGTTTATTCAGAACAAAAGCATTCGTTAAGAACCCTAATGCATGTCTCCTCACAGTGGCTGGACCTCCTTGCCAGTATTCGCGTCCAAAATCCTCAATGAATAGCCACAAACACCAAAGTGATCACTTCCTCAGTATGTCTTCACAAATATCTGGATAACTGAACGCAGACAAGGCAAACTGCTCTAAGAATAGAACTCCTTCAAACATTCACAATTGACTACATGCTAATGTCTCCGAAACAATAACCCATAAGGAATCCCACTTCTCAAAAGCATTCTTTCATAGGCAAGACCTAACTCTCAGCTCACGCTTCATCTTCGCGTGTCCCGTCGGAGTCGAGTCAAACTGGCGTTGAATTGTTTTCGAGCAAGTGAACCGAATCTACACTGCGCTAGGCCAAAGACCCCAGTCCAACAGTCCGTCTTGTGTAACACTTCGGTTGAACGGATCTGGCCTATCGATTGAGGTGTCGATGTTTGTTCGTCATACCTGTGTACGCAACCCACTGATTAACAGGTCAACACGCAGAACTTAA
>LUCM01003426.1:170099-184293 GCA_008360955.1 Fasciolopsis buskii
TTATATCCAAAGTGATCTTGAGCTTATATTCCGCCTATTAACTGATACACGCGAATATTGTACGCGTGAGTACCGAGTTGATCTTCATGCCGTTCGAGGTTGTATTGACCAAATGTTCACTTTACGGCAGACCTAATAACGAAGGTGCATATACCGCAAACCCATGATTTCTGTGTTTTTGAATTGAAAACAGCTTTAGACTTAGTCCGTCTCATCGAAGGGTATGTAAGAAATATTCAATTAACTTATTCCATCTTTGTATTCGATGAGACGAAGCCGAAATCGTGCTTTCGCTGATCTCCAAACCGAATTCATAACAAGGAGTGCTGTGCATCTCGAATGCCACTCTTTCAATTTTCCTTTTCAGTTCTTCGATTGAAATGTTTATGGATATGAAGGCATTCATTTTTCCTCGGACAGGAACCCGTCTGGCTTAGAATATGTGGACTATTTGCTTCTACTGCATGAGAACCCAAGTAAGTTGGAAACTTTTTCGATTGCCGAAAATTTCGATGTGTTTGGATTGTGTCTTGCAACTTAGAGGGACAACTGTTACTGCATGACTGGAATGTCTCCAAACAAAGTCTCGCTCTTGTAGGGAACACCTGAGTGAGGTGGATATATTTAGCTACTGGATGGTTGTACCTCAGACAAAGCATCTTCGCGCATACAGAAGGCTCAATGGACATTCACTAATTTTGGCCATTTTTGACTTCGGCGTGTCATCCGGTTATCGACCAGTGTTCGAATGTACGCAGTAGCCGTGAGTTCGGTTGCGGTACAAGACTGTTGAGAGATTCGCAAAGACTTTGGTGTTTGAACACATTTGTCTTCTCAGGGTTGGTAGAATGTGGTGTGAGAATTTTGTCAGTAACTCAGAAGTTGGACCTAGGTTATTGGGCCATGGGTTCCAGTCTTTAGAGCTGGCAATGAATGAGAATAGGTTAAGTTGTCTGAACATATTTAGCGCACGTCCTCAGAATGATTACCTCGTTATAAACTGTTATTTGAGGAAGGTGATGATGGAAAATGGTTCGAAGTGAACTGGATTGTGTAGGTGGGATTATATTGCCCGGGGTTGGGCTCAACGTGGTCCTCTTAGGCAACGGTAAGAAATACCAAGGGATGTGGCTCAGTGGTGCATTCATTAGTCCTCTTGCATTCGGAACCTTTATTCTTCTGCATAATTCTCAGCTTACACTGTCCCCGTCAGTATGCACCATTCCTCTTTCCTTTCTTCTGTTTGAGCAGACAGGGCTGTGAGGTAGCAACGAAAACCAGAGCACATTCGTGCTAGGTTAATTGTTTCACAATTTGAAACTAATGGAAACCGATGATTTTTCCATAGGGTTAATACAATCCGGTCACTCAAACTGATGTACAGGGTTGATTTAGGGAGCATTACCCCGAGTACTTAACAAAAGTGCTCGACTAACAAGACAGTAGTTCATTGCTCGGCCGGTGCGTGAATGCTCATTTTATTCAATTTTCAAGTGGGGATTGACACCCTGGGCCCCTAGTGCATCACTCTGTCGTGAACTTCGGTGAGCAGACAGTTGTGCGTTTAGCATGTCATCCGTGATTGGTTTGAAATCAGAGTTTAGCCGTCTTTACTGGACTGAATACCCAGGAGCAATCACCCAGATACTGAGGACCAGACTTTCGCTTTTATCCCTTCATCTGGTGTGCTAAAATCTACTAAGAAAAAACAGTTCATAAGATTTCTTCAGCAGAGGCTGTTTAAATCCCCATGCTGTTTGCGGAGATTCAGCGAGGCCTTTTTGACGCGTGGCTGCCTCGAAACCTGAGACATTCACTCAACCATATTGAGACGTTTGGAAACTATGCATACTGAGTACTATCAAAAATGGCTGCTCATCAGTTATCATGAATGCAGAGAATAGAAAATATTTTAGCATCTTTGAATCTGTGAATTTTTCCACGGAAAAATTTTTCGCAATTACAGGTCATGTTTTGTTTCACTTTAAACGGTTCCGTGACCGCCACCTTTTTGAGCAAGTACGAATTAACTTTCTTTGTACCGTTGAGTTACTTCGGATTTTAGATCCTTTTTTTTGTCGTTCACGAACATCGAAGACTTCAATTTTTTCCTAGCATATGTGAAAGACGACATCAGCTTAACACATTAACCAACTAATAATAATGACTTTTGTTGGAGTCGTGGTCGTGTGGTTACGTCACCCCCCCGGCCGGGTCATCGAAGCACTCGGAAACGACGCGTGAGTTAATTTCATAGTGCAGTGACTGTAACGCAGCAACAGGAACGCGAAACCGCCTATTGTGAATGGCAGTTACATTTCACTGGCACGAGTACCCTTTTAATCACTGTTGACGAACAACAAGGTAAAATCAACTGTTTTTTAGTGACTGGAGCACACAAACAGAAGGGTGTGGCTTAGAACAGTGACCATGGTGACTGTGATAGCTTAAATATTCACCTCCAAATTCTGCTCGGTTTTACGCGGAATACACAAGAGAGATGGGTTCGGTGGGGTGTTTTTTGCGTATAATTTGCCATAACGTTTAAATATTTTTTCCGTATACACTGATGGCTGCAGTCAGAATTTCACGCGTGCTTATCGTTCGAACTGAATAGTGTTTGGTGCCGGAAGAATAACAGAATGTGCCGAGTTCTTGAGGGGAAAAATAGCGAACGAAATTGAGGTAATACAAAGCACCAAGCATTAGTGTTTTCTGGTAGAAGATTCTCCCCAAATCTTGAGGTAGATTGCTACATTGGTGCAAATTTTACATTATCCGATTTTCTTAAGCGTACTAATGATGGAATGACTACTGTCAATGAGCAATGTATTCCGAATATCGTCATTGAAGAGGACGAACAAATCAGTGCGATATGTGACTCATTTCGTCAGCTACATTGTTCAGCAAGTGTATAGTTGTAAACTTATCTGATAAGGCAGACTGAGAGGCGAAGTGTGAGCTACAGAAACCGAACACGGAAGACATTCGGGTGTGACCCATTTCAAAATGATGATAGTAATCGCTTGGCCAGTGCACGTCAAAGCCGACTCGGCGAGCCGCAATCGAATAGGTTTTCTTCTGCTCAGTGAGTAAATGCCCGTACGACTGACTTTTGCTGGTAAAATACTGAACCGAGGGTTACACGATTGAGGGGTGGTGTTATTTCCACCAGATGATGGAGTACTTCCGTTTCTGTGTTTTGATTCCTGCGTACGAGAGCCAGGAATTGTTTGGGAAGATAAAAATAAACCCGATAGGTAGCGCATTGGCTAGTTCTTAGACAATTTTCTATACCAAAATTGACTATTTGCCTGGTTCTTCCACCTCATTAAATTGCTGTAGTAACAGAATTCTGATTTTTGAGGTTTTCTTTAGTAAGTTACCAGTTAAACAAACTATCATTCTAATTGCAAAGTAGACTAGGTTGTTCGAAAAAGACTATCACACCCGTCAATCTTCCAATCAGTTGCGAGTAACACTATTGTAGGTGTTCCGTAGGATTCCAAATCCAGTCAACGTAACCACCGGGATTTTATCCCCGTGGAAAGCCATTATTTCAATTCATAGACTTTCGCGTACATGGATTACAACCGAGAATTTCCACACACACACACACACACACACACACACACACACACACATGCATACACAGAGAGCATTGGTGACGTGGAAAGTTTTGCGAACAATAGATTGTCTCATCCGCCAACCAATTTTCTCGGTCAGCCGAATCTCGGTAACACTGGCTTTCTTCTTGTTCTATGTGAGCACTTTTTTTAAAAATGCTTCTTAATTCTACATGAGAAGCACTGTACACGGACTAACGGAAAACAGACTAAACTATTCTTCTCGCAACCACCTGTGAGGACAATAGATTTTACTTGAGTGACATTAATCGGTATCATTTTATTTTATCGGATGAGATTTCCTCTCGATTATTTCACGATAGTGGTGCGTATGTCTAACTTGCCCGTCAGTCAAGAATTTCCAGAATCCAGACAATAGGACACAGTTGTGGCAACCCCCCACGTCTGACTGCCTATCCAAAATCTATAAGTTTCTTGTCGTTCGAAATTGGTTTGCATTCAGACTAGTTTCTGTCGACAGAGAGGCAATGCACGGTTTATAAGGATGATATCTTGCTAAATGGTCACTCAACTTCTTTCTCCAAAGTAACTGATACCTATGACCGAAACCGAATCGATTCACTAATTCAAGTTCCTGTCCGATTAACAGATACTCCCTTTTTCGAACCCATCTAGGGGGTTGACTCCCAGGATGGGAGAAACGCAAAATCCGGCCGTCCGTGCCTCCTCGAGACAGTAGAACTGTTAGCTTCTGTGACTTGATAGGAAGTAAGTAAATGCACGGTATGAATGACATTCTAAAACCTAATGACATCAAAGACGACCCTTGGGATTGTTACCAAACTGGGAACTATTAGCTACTCCTCTCGAAATCACTTACTTCATCCTTTTGAGAGGCTGTAGCAAAGTAATCGGTAATGGTAATATGTTTAGTGCGGAAGAATTTTACTATGATAAACTCCAGATATTTCTCGAAGGGCCTCAACAAATTTTGGAGACAGTCTACGGAGAAGCTTTCTACCTGCGCTAAGCTCAGTTACACGATCTCGTTCTAACGATGATTGGCATTCGATTAGCACAAAGTTATCCATCAAACTGACACGGTGCTGTTTACTGTCCACCGTGCTCGACTGAACCCCACGGGAAAAGGATGGTCATCACATCGCATCGTTACTGGTACCCTCGAAATGGCTAAAATGAGCGACTCTTCTTTCCCCTTGGAATATTTTTCTCAAAATGAATAACGAAAAAAACATCAAGGACGACAAGTGAACAAACTTTATGCAGAAATTCCGATCATCCCGAAGGGGTTGGGCGGTGTCGTGGCAACACATGCGCCTCGCATGCGAAAGGGTATGAGTTCAAACCCTGGGTGATGAGCTCTCATGAGAGCGAAACTCGAGTTTGGTGCTTCCCGAATGATTGGTTGACTGGAAGACTAGCGGTTTGTGCGTTGAGACTGGAAGCCGAAAAGCACTCAGCCAAAACAGTTATCCGGATTCATACCCCCTAACCCACACACTCAGGAAATCATATGCTTATTTATTTTCATACGATGATAATATAGTTGTCAACTTTGTGATAATAGGACGTGGATTTCACACGACTGAATTCATTTCCCCGACCTAGTCACCTTTCCATTTGGTCACTGTCCCATTCCATCTTTGTATTCATCACAATAAAAGACATTGATTTGTTATTAATGAGTGCAACACATAGGTTAAATGGTTTTAAAAGTCATCGGGTGATGCAGTTCGTTGAAAATTGCATCATTTCATTTCTCATGCACATGCATGGCTTCACTACCTGATCGATTAAATTGACTTTTATAGCTATATAGCGTGCCAGAAATGTCCGATTGTCATGGCTGAATGCCTTGACAAACAACAAAGACCTGGGCAGCGTGCTGAATGGATCCGAAGAATGTTGCCCCAAGTGACTTGTAATACGTAAACGTGAATTTATCAAGAACACCGCTGTCGGTAGAAATGATAACGAGCCGACCTATCGGTTACCAAGGCCAAAATCCCTCAAGAACGTTTTTAGTCAATTTTCCCAGGAATAGTCTGCAGTCAAATTGTGGCCGTACAACTTCGAGGAAGTTTGTAATCCAGCATGTCTGGCAGACGCCGGTATTTGTGTGGCTAGCGGTGCTACTTACATTTTTATTCATCCTTCTAGAACAGAATTTTGCCTGAAGTAAACGAGTCAGAAAGCGCCACCAAACTAGTGAATATGTTCTTGAAGAAGTTTCAGGTGACTCACGCCAATTTTAAGGATTTTGGTGATTCTTCCTAGCGCAGATAAGAAGTTCGAGATACTCACTCTGCCACGGGCATCGCTGATTTGATCAGAAATCATTTCTTAGTCCTGTATGTCCCAGGCTTGGTTCCGAACTGGCTTTACCGTTGGACTGAGTGCCGCATCAATAGGGATGAAGACACGCATTGAAATACCATTCCTTGTAATAACCATAGGCCCTGTCTAGACAAACAAAATAGAATGACTCCTGGGCGAGAACGAATTCACTCCAGTCACGCTTTGTCGATGACGCCAGTTCACCCAAGTCAGGTACCAAAATAGTACGGCACATTCATACTTTCGATGTTTTCACGAGGTTCTAGTCGTTGGGTTTTGCGTTTAGAGTGCAAGCGTTTCATCGCCAGTCGAGGTGACACTCACCGTCTGATGGTGAACCGATTGGGACCAACACGTCAAGCATAGCCATTAGAACCCTAGGAAAACCAATAATTTCAAGTGCGAAGAACACAAATTTTCAAATCCACTGATACTTTCGATGTACCATTGTTTTTAGCGTCCGTGTCTCAAATGATTTTTGTAATTGAGACGGACGTTCACTATGAGACGTCACTTTTCTCATCGTCTCCCGAGGCAGCACAAACAGTGATTGATCGACCAGTGTAATCAACATGAACTTTCATCGTTCAGGTTCGGGCTATTTGTCTCACTCCTTTCTGGCTAGAGATTTTTCAACGGATTTGAGATCTAGTTGAAATGCTAAAAAGGTAGTCCCCGGATGGAACGCTGTTTGGGGTTTGTCCCTTAAAATATCAACACAAATTCGAATGATCGATAATTCGATTCGTTTTAGCGTAGGATCTATTACGACTGGACAACTATTGTGATTAACAAACTTTCGATTCGTTGAGTACGACTTCCATTTGACAAGACACCAGACTGAGATGATCCAACAAGCCGAGTAAAACAACTCTTTACTGTGCCCATTGATTATGAACAATAGACCGTGCACGGGAATGGTTAGACCAATCCACTGATAAGGTAACCAAGAAGTGCCAGATTTTTCAGCTAAGTGTGGACAGGGGAATAGATAGTCATGTAAGCAGTTTGTATTTGGATAGCCGATACGTAAAATCATCGCTATCGAACATGGGCACGCCTTCTTTAGACATGTGCGTGACAGCTACCGGATAATGATATCGGATAAGCAATTCATTGTACACGTTTATTATGTCCTACCTTACCTAGATAAGTTTTCGGTCTGCACAATTCTCAACTGTTATCATGGCGCGTATCTGCCAGAACGAAATTAGCCGGGTTTTTTTTCGCCCACTTAGCAGTTAACATTTGACAAATGCTTGTGGGATAAACAATTTAGACGGTGGAATTCTCACGTGTCAGTCACGTGCCACAGTCAAAGCCAAACAGTGGCCTGGACGAGGAGGGGAGGAGGAATGATCACGTGGGCAGAAACGAAAGTGTTTGAGCTCTGGGAGAAGAACACCCCCAAGCAAACGGATAATTGTTTGTGTGAGTTGTGAATTCGAGTGGTCATCCCAACTGACTAACATGGGGATAGCAACAGCATTCGACTAATTAGTCTTTGATTCGGACTTTGATGGTATAGATTCAAGAGAGAAGTGGTAGTAATCAAGACGTTGTCAAACAATACATTGTATAAATACGGTTGAAGTCGATACGCTAGTAACCAGGACAATTAAATAGGTGTGCGAGTGACCCACTAAAATTTAAACTTGATCGTCAGTATCCCCATCCAAGATATGCCCAATGGTCATGGTGACAGTTTCAATAGGGCATAGTATCTGTGTCAGGTTACGACAATTTATATCAGGTTAAGTGGATTCGAGTTTCTTTTAGTCAATTGGGGTCTCTTAAACCACTTCGATTATCGTCAAATTTGGCGTAATTGAAGACGAAGAGATCGATCGAGGACACTGTTTAGAAATGAGTGGTACTGACGTTCCAGTGAGACTCATCTTAGGCGACGGCAAACCTATTGTCCACACATACAAGCACATACACAAACACACAACAAATTAAAGCAAAACAATATTTACTGCTTTAGCAAATCACCAATGTGAAACAACTACCCCTCCCAGATCAAACACTCGGGATCATTTTTCGTACTAACCCATTTAGCTGCTACCGGGCGGATTTCTTTGATCTGACCTTACTTAAATTAGAGACAATCATGTACATTTGGGTGAGATTTTTCGGTTTTTGACATTAAAACGAATGGATTTTTGATGATCTGAGTTTCCAATCTATAAACTGTGAAATGAAACAAATGTCCAACTGGTCCACTGATAGCGTGCGTAGTGCAAAGTTGAATGAGACCGCCGGACAGTCTCCAATTCGAACGTAAACCGTTTATTGTATGTGATCCACGGGAGTGGGGGGTAAATGTGAGAAGTATTATTTTTTATGATAGACATGTTAGCTTGGTTGCTACGATAATTCAGTACAATCCTAGCTATTGGTGGTGAGCAAGTAGTGAGTTATATTCTTCCCCAAATGAACGTTACACGCAAGAGTCATTTGTTGCAATCCAGACACAGTGACCGCCCCGCCCCCTATCCATCACTCGTCTGCCGGACTTTGTATACACAAGCTGGACACTGCTGCGCGTTCATTCCGTTTTGGATAACCTACCGTGGCTTTTTACAAACATCTTATCCGTAAAAGAGAGGGGACGCAGAAATAGGCAAAACAAAACTCGATCGTTAATCCCTGTTACTGTGTCATCGCCGATGTCATCATTACAAACTTACTGACAAAGAACCAGTGACTGTCGGAAAGGCGGACCCTAGTTACGCAACCGAGCGGTCGTAGTGACAAAACGATGGGGTGGTCAAGTTGTTGAGTCAACTAATCGTTGCTCAAGTCAAGCCTTGGTAACAAGCGATGAAGGTGCTGATTATTTTAACGGCTATGATACTCCTAAATGCTCAAAGCGGTGATCTTTAAAAGGGCGAGACTGCACAAAGCATCGGTCAACGTGGTCGGTTGAAAGTAACTTTTTTTTCGCAGCTTTAGTTTCCTCAGAGATTTCTGGAAGAAGTATGACCTCATCTAAACTGCATTTGGAAACGAATGTGTATAACACCTCAAGGAAATTACAGGCATTTCTTTGCATTTATATTCATTTAATCGCGTCGAAACAGTCAAATATTACCCAAATTCAATAGGTTGGACATACCACAAATATAGAGCATGCCTTTGGGTAATAATATCATTCAAATATTACGCTAATATTCATTGTAGTTGTTATTACGGTTTTGTGTATGAAAATATGTTTGGCACCCATTCGTTTACAGATGCTACCAGAACCGTGGCCAAGGATAAAGCAATGAATGGAAGAAAAAAAGAAAAACATCATTGCCGTTGTGTCGAATGTTCTTGTAACCCCTGTGATGCATTCCGGTGTTGCTTCACCCTAGTCTGAGTACGCAACCAACCAACCACACGAACAAGATGCACAAGCATGTTCCAAGTGTCATTGGCCCGAAGAGATTCTATCAGTAAGGATTATTCATAACTTATATGGAACCGTATAATCTATGAATAGATTTCACCCTGTTTTCCGGCTGCATAGGCATTTCTGTCGCCTTCACCCCTTCGTCTGGGCGTAGCCAATGCAATACTTAGTACCGGACCACATCCGTGCCTTATCCATATCGGTCGAATCCCGTATTATCGTTTCAAGTACACATATTGCGGTAGAGTTACACGCATCGGTACTTATCGATTGGAATCCGTGGTTGCTCTACCTGGTTGCCCGAATCCAGGTAGGCTTTGACTGGGAGGAATTTGGTCTGAGTCACTGACTAACCTAGAAGGAATCTTGTAACCTTGTTGGCGTTGATTCCTGACTGCTCAGATTAGGCCTAATAACCTGAGCGCACAGTATATCCCTCGGACATACGTACCTTTGGGCATAGGGCCATATGCTTTACACACCTCCCTTGGTTGGTTAGCAATCAGAGTTTATTCAACTGCCCTTGGGTGAATACCAAATATCAGTCAACCCAGTGCATCGAAAATTTGGCTTCGCCCTTGGACATTAATAGGAACATATCTGGCATGAGAAGGCATTGCTTAAAACTTTCTCAACCGAGACTGTTTGGGGAGCTCACCCACTCGGGAGCACTCTGGGAGGGGTTCGTGGTTAGCAGCTGTCTCGGGACCTTTACATCTACCCCTGAACATACAGAAGCGATTAAAGGTTAAGATTTTGTGTGATTCGGCCAGGAGATCTAGTTCAATAGATGGGCTTACTTTAGCTACATTTTAGTTCCTCGCAAATAGTGTTTCATTTTCGGACCCCAGGGCTGTGTTACTGATAGGGTCTTGGGCTTCATAGGCTGTCCATGAAAAACCAATAGTGCGTAAATATGGACGAAATGATGAAAATTGACTTGCATGGTGAATGAATTTGTTCTGAGCACAAAGTGCTCAAAAGTTTCAAACTACTTCACCGACCAGCTCATTCGCATCAACGATTTAATAATTTCTAACGGTTCTTGGATAACGCACAAAAATTCTGAGCTAATGGGGCAAGCATTTGCCACGTTACTCCTCGGTAGTGTGCGTTTGTGCATGCAAACCCCGTCATCAGTCACAAAAGTTCCAGTTTTCCCGTTTACGAATTGATTTCCCTAGGTGTCGACCAATGTCTGCCGGCTGACCGAGCACGTGCACATCTTTCCGCCTGAAGTTTGGTGTGAGCGGGCCAGTGTATGTGAAATTCCACGCTATATTGCACAACATAAGACACGAATTTTTGAGGAGACTGACAAAGTGTGGCCGAAATGACAACTAAAATCGGCTAATCTGTACGGGACTTGGCCTCACAACGGTGTACTCATTCGAGAACAAGTGTATTCCAGATCTGAGAAGTGCAACGCGTTCTCAAATAGGTGAAGCTGACTAATCTGAGCTAGTTCGAACCGATTAGTTTCGCCAACCGTTCTATCGGACTGGCTGCCCAACTGTGAGCGTACACTCGCATAATACCCCTTCGATAGACAAACTGCCATGGTTATTTTGATTGGCCATTCAGTCCTGTTCTCATAGACACTTGTCTTACCTGCTCGGTAGGTGGTGGAGATGTGCGCGTTGAAAGTTGGTTGCTGTTCATTTTTTGCCATGAATTGCACCATGAGTGAATATCGCACTTGGTGAAATCATCAGCACATGTATCCCATAACCATAGGGGTAAGGGCAGCCACTAAAGTGTAACCTATTGCTCGTTTTCTTCAGGCATAAAAGACCTTCTTATCGACCATGATCCCTCCTTTTGCTTTTTTAAAAGTGATTTCTTCCTTCCTCAAACGATTAATGATTGATTGCATGAAGACTCCCTGTGGTTATTTATGTTCCTTGGGTCTTCCAAGGGTTAAAAGTCGGAATGTGGAAAAGTCCATGTGATCCATAAGTCGAAATCAAACGCAGGCGATTAGCTTGTACTCCAAAGCATCTCCGATAATGAATTTCTCATCGTGCGGCTCACACGAGGCGGCGTGTCGATGACTAGTTTGCACACTCTGGGTAGAAACGTGAGTGACCTGTGAACACCACTCAACATTCACGTCTCATAAGCAGTTGAGTATCAGCTCGATTGATCGTTCGTTTCGGGTTTCTTGTCGCAATCCCACCCGGGATGCGCATGCACTACTGATAATTTCTAACACGCCGGATGAAACAGTCAGATGTACAGTACTTCCGAAATTTCTTAATAGTGAGCTACATGTGGATGCCACAAGGTGAATAATTTTGTGCAACATATCCTGCCGTAATATTCACAGAGCTTGACTACTTGAACAATCTTTTATCGTTTAATTCATTTATTCATGGAACAACAACGTACATCAATTTTCGGGAAGGGGGCCGCAGCCAGCACAGGGCTGCCAAGTGGGGAAGTTCACCGGCGGTGGAAGGATTCGAACCCGCGACCTTCATGTCCAAACGTCAGGACCTCATCCGTTTGGCCACCGCTGGCGACCGACGTATCAGGCGGTTAAATTTTTGCAAAACAGTGACCCATCGCCATTAATGCTTTCATAGTTTTCCACTGAAGGATTAGGCTTGGACACACACGGGATGGTGAACGCATTTCCCAATCCGGGTGATACAGTTGCACACTTCATCCCACACTCGCTATTGACACGCTGAACGTTCGTGCAAAGTGATCATTTTTTTGGAGTCTATTCAATGAAACTGATCTGACGGAAGAACAAAATGTATAAACCAAGCTAACTATGAGCAGAAGTAATGCGCTCGGTTATTTTCACATCCGGATGAATTCAATATGCGTGCAGATCTCTGAAGTCGGTCCACAATTCTTGTTCTGATGAATAATTGCACTGTAACACTACTACGTCCAGAGCCCGCCAGTTCGACTCCGAATGCCCATAAGGGTCCAGAGAAAATTTACTCTTAAAAATACGCGCACACATTAATTCACAGACATCAGTTACACGTGTTTGCCAACACTAACCTCTTGTAGGACAGAGAAAGCTTAGGATTTAATAATTTAAAAGTTTCATTCAAATTTCACATCTCAGACTAAAGATGACAGTGTAAAAATTCATTCCTCATTTCGAATGCCCGGCAAATTATCGCCATCAACAGACCCGGAGCAATTCCCAAGTAGCATGCTACGCGGGGCACCCAGTGGAAGCAAATAGCATTGAGCACGGACCGTGGTGTTTAGGTGTTTGTGTGTAAATTAGGGTATAACCGACCACTTGTCCTGTTTCAGACACAAGTAATCGGCCCCCGGTAGCACCTGTCTCCTTAGCAGTCTGCAGCCAGTATCTCTCACTTAACTATGGTCGACTAAGGACAAGGTGTTCGTTGCAACTTCATTTCGCTGAAGAGTCACAGGGTGTGTGTGCGGTGTTGCGGTTTCTGGCGTTGATATTTCCACGCCCAAAATGTCCGCTTCGTTAAACATGATGCTATGCTGTTGTACTGCTTTCTAGAGTGTGATTAATGGACCAGAAATTGCACAACTCTCTCGCCTATCGGACACAGCATCCGAAAGTAAATTACATTATGCAGGTTGTAGGACGTTCAGAAACAAACAAACACACACACAGGCATGCACACATACACACAGGCACATGCAAATGTGGACACTTGCGTCAAGTGCAGATGAACAACATTTTTGTCCTGACAAGCACCGTATGCAGCAGGTTGTCTAGCCTCTCCGGTAGATAATAAATTTAATAGAAATTTGGAAAAAAGATGACACTCGTCTAATTGGGTGCGGTAATCTGTGTGCGGCCGGGAGAAGGCCGCTTACCATCATGACTCGATTAGTTCAATTTAAGTACTCCATCTCCAAACGGACAAGTGGTGAACAAACCAATCCGTCACACGAACAGGACAAGAACCGGACCGGGATATTTGTGTTAGTCACTTAACCGATTTTCCAGTCACTGTGACGGTGGCCATACAGAAGAAACGAATTTATTTACTTGTCTCAAAAAGCAAACTCTTTTGCTTGCTTCATTCGGTTCGAAGTTTATGTCCCAAGATTCAGTAACACACCTGGGATTAAGAAAATGGCACTCTGCTCGTAGAGGCCGTGTTCTCTGTGGGCCTGAAACCCGGAAAGGTAAAACAATTAGAAAAGACATTAAGTTAAATATCGCAAAGTTTGTGATTACGACTTATCTGCTTCGTATAAAATTAGCAGTTTGAAATGAGTTATCTGGTCACATATATCAAAGTAGCACATTTTAAACTATGATTCGAATAGCGAAGCATAATTAGACAGCATGAATTTCTTGTTTCAACGTGTATATCTGCCTATTGCGCATGTCAATCAAATGAACTTTGAGTACTGGTCATGTAGCACAGTTGCACAATAAACTCCTAACCAAATAACTCAGCTCCTGAGCAAATTAGAATGCTCGAAATAACACACGGAAAGAATGTAAAATCCCCGCAAGATCAGCGCTAATCTACGGCGTTCAGGAAAATATATCATTCTTTTCATGAAATAATTCACCATGTGATATCATCGCTCAACTCACCACAAAGAAACCATGGAAGCATTGTACAACTGTTTGATCCTTGTTAGGAATCATCAGCAATGCATATCCGCCGCACCCGAACTGGGACGCGAACCCGAACAAGGATGAACAATTCTGAGTCGATCGCCTTAGCCATTACGCTACCGGGCAGGCTCTGAAATGTTTGTTGAAATTAACCACATGATGCTGCACCTATCCGCGGTGAATTATTTCATAAAAACATTCAATGTGCCAAGTAATCAAGCTCTGTAGGTCATATCCAAAGCCTTCGTCGTACTTAGG
>LUCM01003427.1:0-10968 GCA_008360955.1 Fasciolopsis buskii
AGAGCTTGCTTGAGTCGGTTGTTAGTCAAAGGAGGCTTACTCTAGCAGCTAACTAGTGGAGATTTTAGGGGTATAGTTTTGAAGTCACGGAAACTATGATGTAGCGACCTTGCATCCGAAATTTCTCGCCTCCCTTACGGTTGTTCGTCAAATCACTTTGGAGCCGACGTTCTACCATTCCTTATACCTTTTTCTTTTCTGATTAGTTGGTGCTGTGTCGTAGGAACAAAAAGCAGTGCGCGTTGAGGAAAGGTTCATGGTTGTATAAACTGAACTTTACTAGACTTATTCTAACCCAGGTGACCTGATGAAAGGAGTTCACGAATAGTCAATGAAGGCCAGGAACCACTAGAAAATGGTCAATGCCTGCTAACCGACGGTATAACCAGTCAGTGTTGGCTGTATTTCATAAAAGACGAAAAAGACCCAATGTCGCCTCCTTGACAACATATTCATTTTTGCATATACATCAGTCCCGGAGGAAAATATTCGACTTCGTGAAGAAGTGAACTTATCTTTATGTATGGTTATTATTGTTCTTTGTAAAGGGATCAGATTTGTGAAAAGTGAAAGGGACAATGAATTAGAAGTTGCTTCTCATTGCATACTGAGGATAATTGATATGGGAAAGACCAATGGACGGAAAGATTTATCTTGTGCGGCCTTTCACTGCTCAGTCAGTGAAAGTGCAAAGGTATTTTTCACATAATTTCGACGCCGATCAAAAACAGCCTGGAGGTGAACAATTTGATTTTATTGAAATAACACGAGTTTTTTATCCATATAGGCGAAAGGTTGATAAATAAACGGGGAAATTCTATTGGCGTATCCCCACTTAGACGATTGCAGGCAATATTCCATCAAAAACTAATAGGTATCAGAAAATGTAAGAGTACTTCCTACGGGCAAAAATAGTAGTAAACATGAATGATGGGAAAGTCACTGACGTCTTCCAGTTAATTAGTGCACCGCAGGAAATTCGGCCGCCAGGGTATGCGTAACTGTGGATGCAGAAATTAGTACAGTCGGTCCGCTAAGCTGTAAAAAGGCGACAAATGTTGAGCGAAAAATTAGGATTGTACCTGTTGGTTGAAGGGACGCTATAGATATGATGCGTGGATGCTGTCACTTTAGATCTTTGTTATTTCATCACGTGTAATTCATTTCCTTTGTTTTCGATAGCCAACAAATTTCAGTTTGCATTCTTTGCACAACATATTTTCCATTATTTTACAAATGATATTAAAACCAATGAGGAATATATGAGGACTCACTACCGTATGGCCCCCTTAAGTTCTCACCTTAAAAAGCAGAACAAATAACACATTTCTGGCATACGTATGTGCATCAATAATAATTTACTTATAGCAGTCAGCTCAAATCCAATGATAAGGAACACGGTAGAACCGTCTGCGGATATGCTACAACATCCAGAGGAATCCAGCACCTAAAAATGAGCGGTACTTTTCGGCTCTTTCTTTGTAAACATGCTTCCAAAGATCACGCTCTAGTAACGAAAATCACCGGTCCAAACAATCACTTTTAATTATCTTTCCCATAAACACGCTTCGAATTTCTATGACCTTCAATCAGTGGATAGATAGGACTGAGACAGACTGGGTGAGATCTATATTTGTCGAAAAGATAAGGCAATATTGCTGGGGCTGTAAAGCGATAGGTTGCGCATCACATTCGCTGCATGAGACATTAGAAACAAATAAGTGTATGAGATCCTTAGTGTGACCTCTATCTCCAGGACTCAGTTGACAATTGATCACAATCGATTTGGCCAGCAGAACAGCTATCATACTTTTCTTTCTTATTGGGGTTGACTTCACAAAATAGTGTAACTGAACCTGACCAGATTGAATTACTGCCTGCACAGACTCACGATCATAGTTCAGGAGCCGTTATTTGACGCGCAGCACGTTTGAGTTTCGGACATTCTAGGATATCAAGGTTCAGTGTCCGGAGTTACCAGTTGATATTAATTGAGTTTCATCCTAAGGTAAACATTCTTCTTAAGCTGATTTAAAAGCCTATTCATGAGGCTGTCATTTAAATTTTTGGCAGAAAAAGCATTGCATTCGGGCCCTTGGTCTCGGACATCTCCGATTCGCCACCACTCACCTCTACCCCGAATCTGATTACATTTTATATCATACTTGCATTGAATGGCATCTCAGGAGTGGACAATCTCGAGAATGGTGTGCAGTTTCATTTCTTGTCTACAGTCTTGCGGGTTTAGTCGTCTAAACTACAATAGCACTGGAGATTTATTGCAATCAATTGCCTTGGAATCGCTGATTAGCCAACACCAAGGCCGTACAGTTGTCATTTTATGGAGATCCGTACTGATTCCGGCATTTTGACACTGCGTTTCCGAAAGTGCAGGCAAACGATCGGTAGAAATCTGTAAAACCTCATCAGATCTAGGGGGTAAAATCCTTGCATCTTGATATTGATGTCAGATCTGTTGACTATGTCAAAAACAGCACTGAATAATATTCGAAGCCTTTGGCATATAATTATGCAGACAGCTATAAGGACTCATTCAATTTACTTATATATTTTATCTGAAATCGTACAGCTTACTGCTCCGGCTATCGAGACTACGTCGGACAAGAAAATGTATCCTCGTCCACCAGTCTTGGGGACTGACCGCAGACCAGCACTTTGGCCGTAAATATGTATTAGTGTAGTGAGCTTTTTCGAGTGAGCATACGATCGAGAACGAAGTTGCTTTCTTTGAAATGTTGTCTCTGCACTGAACGCACCGATCCGGTGAAAAATTCACTCGGATCACACATATGAGCGTTCACACTGTCGTCTTGTTTTGTGCTGAGAGCGCAGGCCAGCATGAAGTGACTCAGCTAACGAAAAATTATTCACTCGTGGGTGATTTGGGATACCGACGCTCCGGCACATCCTGTACCAGATCGATCTGATATGATTTGGCGGTTGAATATGACTTGAGAGGAGACACATCACCAATGGAGCGTTCTGAGCGAGCCCCCATCTCTTGCACACATAACTAAGATTAATTTTATCAATTAAGGCTGATGCTGCTCAGTCAGGATGTGAATGAGACCATCAAGTAATTGGACTCGGCAAGTGTGACTTTCACAATGCAAGAAAACAAGCAAGTTTACTCCATGTTGTTACGGGATGAAGACGAAAATTCTATTTGACTTTGGTTGTTTGGAAAATGGCAGATATAATGTAGGCTCTTGTGTCCACAAATACTGAATTTGTTTGGATCTGACAACTCGAGCATAATTTTCCTCTGGAGAAAAACCGTGCTGTCAGGAGGACATAAATGCCACCGGAAGAGATCATCTAATTTGGGCGTTGACTCATCGCGTAACAAGGACAGCCGAGAACCGTGACACAGATCTCGAACGAGAACCATAAAGGTCAAACAGTTCAATCGCGGCAACGTGGGCCGACAGAAAAACGGACCAGTGTCTATCACAAAATAAAGCTGCACTAGGCAGTAAAGATTTTCAACAGGAAATCTGACTCTCTGATAGCGGAATCCCTAACACCTTGGAGGCAGAATGAGTACAAGTACCGGTGGAATCAGTAAAACTCATTTGCCTCGGGCGCTTATGAGGTAACCGCAACTAAAGGGAATAATTCACTGATTTGAGGTGAACTAATGACCTATTGAAAGTGGGGCCACTGGGTCTCCGCATAAACGACAGTGGCGTAGGAGGTGCATGTGAGCAGTTATAAATCAAATATTATTTTGTACATCGGAGTTGATCATGAAGAGGGGAACACTCCGCTTGTTGTCTCCTCTAAAGAATCTAGTGTTGAGTCAGTCCGTGGTTAAAATCCACTGGTCGGGGTGTTAGATCAACTGATTGGCGGTTTAGCGTATCAGCTGATATGTGAACTGGAATGAGTGTGTAAGTCTGCTGCATAGGGGCGACGCGCGAAATGGAGGACTGATCAAGAGTGGTCGTTGGTGTTGTTACTTGAATTGCTGTGGTCACTTTCGTTGAGTTGCAAACTGTTCCATTGTTTGATGGAACACCAGTGGACAGCGAGGGTCGCACCGTTGGTGGTAATAGTTCAACCAACACTGGATGTACTGCAACAGGACTGTTACTCGTTGGTTGCTGTCGAGTCCAATCGATCAAAGGAAGATTATTTGGATTTATCACAGTACACCCCTGGGTGGCATGACCAGATATCAAGTAGGATACAGATGGGGTTTGACATCCGTTAAACTGTGAACTTTCAATTACCGACGGTGTATGGCTCGACGGTGGGTAGCTTAAGGAAGGTCGAATTGATTGAGACGGTTTGGGCTGAAGGTTTTCATTTGGACACCGATGTTGTTGCCGATTTTGGTGTACAGTTTCTTGCTGTATCTGAGGTTGGGTAGAAATCCCGTCCATCTTTGCTCGAGCCGCCTTGGACTTGGTGACCAAATCCACTTCGGGAGGAAGCAAGAGAGGACGCCAACATCCGTGACCAAGATAGACAATCGCCAAGTCGCCAGGACATGTATCACGAAAAGTCAAACCGTCGGTTTCGCGCAGCAGAAGCCGATGAATTTGTCCGGGACGAATTGTAGCCGAGGCGGGGGGACGTTCGGATAGACTTGATGGGCCAGACGAGGATGCGACAGTAATCTCCGGAGAGGATTTCGATGTGCTACTGGAAGCAAGTGGAACAGAAGGGGACATCAAGTTCGTGGGCATGGAAACCGGGGCTGGAGGACGAAAGCTTGGATTTAAGGATTTAACTGAGGTGATCACAGGTTTCAGGTGAGCTTGGCGTTCTGTGACGAACGTAGAGTTCCGAATGACTTCCACATTCGATGGATTCAACCGCACGGATTGAGGTAAATTTTCCTGTCCGGTTGACATGACAACTTCGTTTGGCGGATTTGTCCAGAACGAAGATGTAGGAGCGGAGACAAGGACGGATGCCGGTGGGCCATTAGCTTGGTTCGGTGGGGTCTTATTCTTGGCCGATTCAAGAAGCAGCTGAATTTTAGACCACAATTCCGAAGCTACAGCTGGGTTGCTTACAATGGATGCAATGGTCTTGTTAAGCGTGGCAGGTTGGGATAACGGAAACCCAACAGATATCGATGACTTTGAAGTAGTTGGCAGAACAGATAGCAATGCGACCGGAGAGGAATTGTACCCATTTGGATTTGGGAACGATACCTTAGTAAAAAATGGAGTTTAAAAGATGTCGGGAGAGACAAAGAGGAATAAGCTACATGGAATATTCAAATCACCGTTAACGGCACTACAATTTACATGCCGAAGAAAACTGAAAACTCATGATCACTTTTTAAACATTTGCAGAGGCTAAACCTAGAAACAACCCGACTAACCCTAACGATCGGCACACTCACGGCCACGCAATCACGAGATAAATAAAAAAAATTCACTGTTTAGTGATGGTTAGTTCTTCGATGTTTTGGCAAGTACTCGTACATATGGGTCATTTCATCGCATTCAATTCTGAAAAGTTATCTGCTGATGTTGATAATATTATCGACATGGGACTCTTACTAAATCAGTCAGTCATGTCAAATAAATGCTTAACACGTCCCTTAGTGGGTGGATATTCATCTATGAACTTCCATTGACCCCAGAGTTGAACCACAGTCAAGACATAATGATATGAACAGCTGGTAGCTCACAGAAGCAACAGAATAACTGTCTGGTACTTCAGTGGTTTACATCAACTAGTTCAGTGTTGATATATTGAACACCCGGCAAATGATTCGTCAGCACATAAAGTATCTAAATAGGAGACAGAATGATTTGCAAGAAAATACACTGTGGATGCTGGCTCCATAAAACAACTGACACAGTCCTGGAATTCATGTACCATCTACGATAAGCTATATTACACAACAGTTACCTTTCTTCTGTTACATGTTCAGCTCATGAGCGCAGTGGAGGGGCATTTACCATAACTCTCAGGGCCCGATACATGGACCTAATAAGACCTCAAAAGGTCAGATGTGGTCACCAGCCGGGCGGAAGCGCATTGCCATCTGCCATCAAAGTAACCAACTGATCCAAGATTCGAACATCGGCATCCGTGGGACTATAGACTTTTAACTCGACCACTGTTGGTCATCGACTTAGAGACGGAGGAGTTCAACAGCACTCGTGGCATATGCCAATCGAAAAAAGCAAGAACCCATCTAAACCGTTCTGACAAATTGTCTGTAATCCATCGGTAGCAACGATTCTGCTTCGACCTGCACTTCCTCATTAGAGGTGGTCTCTTAACAACAGGAATCTTGCAAGCGCAAAAATCCAAGAAATAAAACGGAGCAAATCCATTAAATGGGGCAGGATTTTACATGCCAATGAGTCACTGATTTCTACATCAATAAAATAATAGCCGAGGTTTGTTGACCAAAATCTTCGGCTTTTACATTTCATTTCAACAATCAAGTCAATCTTCGAATTTCCCAAGTATTTGAATAAGCAACGCTTGACATAAACTGAACCGTATTTACCAGGCGGGCATTATATTAGTGACATGCTATGAGTTCCAGGTTGTCACAGAGACCGCCTTATTAGTAGGTTGGAATCCGAATGGAGTTCGTACTCCAAGGACGATTAAGTGAAATGCTGACAATTCAAAACAAAGTAGACTTATCGGTCGAATTCAAGCCAAAGGAGTAAGCACCGTCCTCGCACTCGATAAATTTTACCCATTGGGATTATATGTTAAGTAGTCTCTGAGATGTACTGCATCTAAAGTAGTTCGCTGTCACCCAATTGGTCACCACAAGTGACCTGTTGAAACCTGGTGTGGTTCCATTCCACTCAGAATCAAGGTTACCGGTTCCCTTTTTCCTCCGTATGGTGGGCCCTAGTGGCTATGGGATATGCCCATTCCACTGCACTCATGCATGGTGCATGAAATAAGTAAGTGAACAGCCGCGTAGTTTCCGCGACTTACCTGAGGAAGTGTATGCTGCGGATTTGATACAACGACCGACGTGAGCACAGGATGTGTAGCTCCCGTTGTGACCGATGTCCGTTTCGAGTGTGCTTCACCTCCTGGATTCTCGACGGCCCGATGATGAATAACTTCGCATGGTTCATCAGTCGGAAATGGAAGCTGAGTAATCGCAGAGCCGTCACTGCTGGAAGAGGAGACCGATAGGGGTTGATCGTTTTCTACATTGGTGGATTTGGTATTTCCCACTTTCGGGAGTACCTGAATACATTTTTTGACGTTTTGCATCGATGTGCTGACCATTTTATCGTTCGTTCTGATGGTGGATGTTTTCTGGACAGATCCACTAGGGCATTCGCTAGCGGTGTTGCAAATTCCAGATTTACGATCAGGTGGAGGACGGTGCGTTGTATTAACCAACCTGAAAAAGAGCATGGTTTTACAATCGATTAGAATTAAACCTAGTTGAGATTCGGTGAGGCCGGGGTGTGCACATGAGGAAAAATTGAACAGGTAACTGAACGTGAGATTGAAATTCAAGACTGAACATACGAGGTCGAATGTGCATCACTGCAAATAACATTAAATGGTTAGATTCCGACATGCCAAGTGCTGAACAGACCAATGAATTAGTTGCAAATGACAAACTCATAATCATAAACGATCTTTTCTTAGTGCCCACACTAATCGATGTCCTTGTTATTATATGGTTCCACCCCAGATGTATTCAAATTAACTATACTCGGCGTTGCAATTCACTTCTGCCAACCAAGCACTGATGTGCTCTGATTTTGGATGTTGCCTCACAGCATCCTCTATTAGAGAAAAAAAGGGAATGATAAGTAGTAGTTGAGGAAAAATAAAAAAGGGGAGAGTTCAAAAGTTTTGGGTATTTGATTTTATCTCGGCCTTGCTCATCATCAAAAATACCACGAATTCTCTTTGTACAAGTCGGAATTCGAAAGTCGACCTCCGTCAGTCACTCAGAATCGCTTTCTGTCTGTGCATCATACATGGATGGACGAACTAAATTTCCCTGAAATACATGATCGTTTTCGTGACTGTTGCCCCCAGTCCGGTATGCACACCCGGCACTACCTTGGCATCGTCCCAAAACAGAAATTTGAAGATTGAACTGTTCACTAAATTGCATTTCAAATGTGAGAAACCATGCTAATTTCAACGGGATATCTCAACTTATACTCCAATGGAAAACACAAACGCACAACAAATTCCACACATGAAAGTTTCCGTGACTTCAAAACTATACCCCTAAAATCTCCACTAGTTAGCTGCTAGAGTAAGCCTCCTTTGACTAACAACCGACTCAAGCAAGCTCTTAGTACTGAAAATACATTCTCCTTCAACGAACGGTCAACGAAGTCCTCTGGTTATACCATCACAAGTCAGATATTTTGACAACCTAAACAAATTGTGTGCATCAACAATTAAAGAGTATATGAAACACCTACTCTTATTAGCCAACGTTAGTAGGACAAGAAATAATGATAACGACTGTCCGGATCAGTTTCGCGACCTATCAATGTGAGACCAGCGAACACGTAAAGCTCACAAAATAATGAACAACGAAAGTCCAAGCGACCAAGCGTCAAAATGACATCAGAATATGTAGATTCAGAACCAATATAGTAATAACCAGTTTTCTGTGTTAACGGAGGCACTGACAAACACATGATCATCAAGGAAACAATAAGAATCGGCGACAAAATAACAATAAACAGAGGTAGAATATGAGGTAACAGGTCACAATGTAACGACAGTCGTGTATAAAGTCAGTTGAGTTCAGTTTTACGACAATCAACCACGCACTTCCAACCATCACCGGCCTCGTAGAACAGCGTACAACGAGACAGTCGTTCGGTGGGCATGTGCAGAACAGGTCCCAACCACCTTAATCTATGCCGATTCACTAAGTGTTCTAAAGACTGAACCCTAGGACCCAGTGCCCTACATCCAACCTCTGAGTTACTCAGAAAATTATCCCATCTTATCTTATCATTACTACAAGGGTAACAATGTCCAAACACCAAAATTCTTCGCACATCTGCTCTCAACAGCCATGTTTGTGAGCCACATAGCAGTACCGACCTCACTGCTCCTGTGTATACCCTAATCTTGATTGATAACCGGACGTTCCATCAAGGCCTCAAACGTCTCAAAATGGCGAGTGGCCATCTAGCCTTTTGGATGTGCGAAGACATCTGATCCGAACTACGACCCAATTGGTGAGATCCAACTGCCCGAATAACTAAATCTATGCATAAAAATGCTCTCTGACTGACAAATTTGGGTTGTGGTCGACAATGGATTACCGATTGGCGGAGCATCAGCAAACTCTAATTGAGTGATCTTGCTAAATATCGCGAGGAGCTTCTGGATCGGTTGGAAAAACTAAATCTGGCACGTGACGGATCTCGCCGCCCAATGGGAACTTCATAGAGCAAAGATTTAGGCTTCTTGGGGTGTGGTCATACAGTCCGGCGAAACGGCGTCCGCTCCACTCGACGTACACTAAAACTGGTAAGAAACAATTTGAGGCGGCTCTAAACACATTCACGCTTATCTCGTTTTCATGCACAACCAACCGGACGATATTTATCCTACACTAGGCGACAGGACCTTGGCGCTCCTAATTTGGAATGGCATACAAGGAAGATCTGTGAGCAATATGTCGATAGGCACATTAAAGTAATCAGTGCGANATTCCGATTGCTCGGTCATTAGTAAGACAAAAAAGCGACAAAGTTCGATAAACGAATCATAGCCCTTCGTACTCAATGGATGTGTTGCTAGTGAGTAGAGTGGCCGTTTCGTTTCAGAGCGTTGATACACCTCTTGCCTATAATGTCCACACTATTCTGAAGCACACCATTGTCGACAGCGAGTCACTGCCCTCTCGGATTGGTCAATTTCCCATCTCTTGATTCATGTGCTTGTCTAGATCGGCAGAAACTTCGTGTCAGAAATTCCCAAAAGATTTTGACTGGATCGTCTTCGCCGTGGAATAATCTCTAGCTTCTGGGTAGATGTGCGTTGCATAGTTCGAATGAAAACAATCTACTCCTGATCGATTCACTTCACCAACGATACCGGATGACTTCTTGAGTTTGTGTGGTTCCTGGTAGTAAAGGCCAAATATGTCGACCTATGCATAATTATTACCTGGAAAGGCCAATATTCTTTAAATTTCCTCTTTTGCTTCATTTAATAAGCTATAACATGGGATTTAAGTAAATCCACATTTTGAAAGCCACCTACCAAGGTGAAATGTGAATCTCCCGAGAACAACACCCATACTTTAACGCCGCATGTGCTCCGTCAGTTTAGCCACCAGACAAAGTCAAAGGGTGCCTGGAAGACCCATGAATGGTGTTAACAAATAGATTTAAATTCTGATGGAGTGATGGTCTTTACACATTTGGATTTACGCAGCACCTCTCCAACTGCCAAACTATATTTCGTAAAACAGTACGATTGGATTAGTAGCGGCGATTTAAACTGTACTCCGCTGAATGCAGCGACTCCAGTTGTATACTCTTAACACAAGAAATCCCCTTCCAACGGACCACAATAGCAACTTACTCGACTTTCCTGGGCATTGAGAGTGTGCAAACATATGACTACAATCAGCCTAGGAAAACGTGAGTAAAATCTAAACAAATGCATCCGGTGTTTTCCTTCTGCTATGTGGGCCACCAAATCGATGCGTTCATTCAACAATTGAAGGTTGAAAAGGGAGAGGCTTCGTGGAGGATGGGTTTTTGTGGGAAGTGGCGCAATCCGAAGTAGCGTACACATTACGGTTCAAAGGTGCATCGAGATTCTAGGGCAAAAAGCAGTCTCAGTTATATCGGAATTAATCAGAAGTGTGCCAAAACCATTCGGATTATTCAAACGCACTTCTGCTTCATAAGATCGGGAAATTGGACGCTTGCCTGTGGACCGACTTAACGTGCACTAACAATTGCTGAACCTTGTAACACGAACGTG
>LUCM01003430.1:0-22626 GCA_008360955.1 Fasciolopsis buskii
TCTTAAAAATTGAGTTTTTTACTTTTTTGCTTTCCACTGGCATACTTGTGATTCCCATATTGCTTTGCAGCATCTCATTTCACTTTCCAGTAATCCTCTAAAATAACTCATCATTGCTCCCATCATCTTATCTCATTCCACTTCTATCATCTACATTTCCTGTGCAACATCCTTGTAAAATTTTGATCTTGCCATGCGCATGCCTCTCGCAAATCGAGAAATATACAGTATTATTAATTATTATATGAATTGGAATGATTTTTAGCGATTGTTTAGGTCACCCAATCTTTGCATATGAGCGCCTTATTCCAATCTTTCTCTAATTTCTCATTCTTGCCACACGTCATGGTCGTACGCACTGCATTCCTTGGCCCTGTCCAAGAAATGAAATATCATTACTATTATTTTTATTCCTTGCTTCAATTTCCTAGCTGTGACATGTTTCAAGTGGACTGGTTTTGACGGACAGTGTAACTTGTACCTGGGGAAAATCCTCCGAATACTCAACTTTTTTGATCAGAACTCATGAGGTCATAGTCACCGCTTTTGCTTGTAATTTTGTTCTTTCGTACTTATCAAGCAATTTTGATACCCACTGATTCGGAGCCCGCATGAGCCAAGTGCTAATTTCTGTACAGTGTTACTGACTTCCATTTGAATATTTGTGACTGCATATTTTAGGTACGCTTGTAGTTGTATTTTGATTACCTTCATATTTCAGTAACGTAGAATTTGCGAATCAGATGTATTCTGATTATGGGATTGGGCTTTGACTATGCACTGCTCAAGCGTTGATCCAAAAGTTCAATTTCTTTTCAGCCCAAGCAATATTCTCTCAATTAGCTTCACTGGCTGCCGATGGCCTTTTTTCTCTGTGTTCGCAACATTACTGTTTTATGCTATTTAGGCCATTCACCTCAAAATATTACTTTTCCGGGGGTCCGGATATGCACCCTTAAACTGCTTCTCTTTTGACTACACTCGCTGAAGCATTTTGAACATTTTAAGTAAAAATTTAAGCGTTGACTTATGGGCGGTAGTTTACTCGGATCCTTGTTTTCGTTTGCAAACCCATGCCTCTATTATAATAACCTTAAGTAGGCCACTTTCTTTCACTTTGTGCCTTTTATACCGTGCAAGCAGTTGAGGATAACTCATGAAGTCATTACTGATGTCCCAATAAGCGCAAGATAAGTGGCTACCGGAAGGTTACATTTTGCATTGGGACGTTAAACGAACGAATGCTCACCTGGGTCTTTCTTGAAAGCTCCACACCGGAATCCTTAAAACAACAACAGTAGCCCTTCTTCCAGTGTTCCATGGCGCTTCAGACAAAAGTCATTATTGTGTCTTGAGTTTGGATTAAAACGCCGTCGCTCCCAATAGCCCGTGTCCGCCATTTTCCTGGACCCCAACCGTCGATGTTCGACGTATTGATCTTTCTTAAATCTGCCTGCCTCCACTTTGTGCCTTGAACTCCTTCGCGCGGAACGCAGCGGGATCCGCTGCGCCTTTAGGCGCCCGTCGAGATATACTAATGCAACAGTAAAGCTAGGTCGGCGGAGCAGACCTTTGTCCATTCTTTTAAAACGTTTTTAGGTTGTATATCCTGTATCCTGTCAGCCACCCTTCCCGGCCTCCTGGAAGCAATTCCAAATTAGTTTCATATTCAAGAATGCAGATAACCATCAACCGGGTATTATTAGAACCATCGGCTCATCTCATAAATCGACTGAGGCTTTCCATCGCGTCGCGGAAAGAGACAAACTGGCTCACTTGTTCGATATCAATCTCTACTAGACAATGCGATTTCACTGCAGGCAGATGACGCATCACGGATGCGCTTGGCGCCATGTATTGTTTTTCCCGGGAGCACAAAGAAGGAAGAGTTTCACACGCCATCTGCATTGATTTTGCAAAAGCTCATCACATTCGAATTCTTCTTAATTTGGAATCACAAGGAATATGAGGTCAAATGACTGCACTATATCACAGTCTCTTCATGGGGTCTACCTTCACCATTAGATCAAGCCGCTGCTTCTCTAAACCATTTCATATTCATACTGGAATCCTCCAGGGTGCCAGCCGGGGGCTTTTATTGTTATGAATTTACAACAATTTTCTTCAAAGAAACATCCCAGCGAGATTAGCAGTGCATATTGAAGACTACACAGTCACAAGCACTGAAAAGAAACAATTGCAATCTGTGTCGAGCGCCAGTCTGTCGACTAGGAGGTGCCTACAAATGACGGGAAATATGTAAATGTGCCGCTCGGAAAGGGTCGGATTCACTTGCCTATCTGGGGTGTATAAAATTCGGTGCAATGTTTTGAGCTTCAAATTGTTCTGGGCTTCTGACCTAACAATTCTCCTTCCTTTTCAAGTAATCATTTTGTGCCCAGCGTTTCTGCTTACCTCGTGCTAAACATGATAAAACCCAAATTCCTTACTATTTTCAGGCTGCATTTTCCGTGTTTTATTTGTCTTGCATCGGAACTCCGCTTGAACATGGCAACCAAATGGCACAAACTGAAATAGTTAGGGGCTGAGACTTACCGGAACGCGTAAACAAAAAGCCCCAGAGCTGGTCGTAGCACCTCACAAACGCCACACTCACATCAATTACGTAATCATCACTTGTATCTGAGAGAAAGGCCGATAGTGATGGTGGAATGTTTAACGCTTAAATTATTTCACTCCGGCTTTGGGGAACAACTCTTTATAAGCCGGAGCCTTGAAAATCTTATGGAATGCACCAAGAAGACGTTAGGGTGAATCACAGAACCAATAATCTGAATAACCTTCCTATAGCCAGAAAAGTTTCCCCATAGAATGGCTCGCCTGTAAAAGTAGTCGGTACCCCATGCAAAGACACCTCCAAGCAAAGGTAAAATAAGTTTCCAAGAGCAAACCTTGCTTCGTCATCTTCAGCTGAAAATGGCTGCCAGCGCTCCTTCCGATACCCTTGGTGTTCAGCCCAAAACCTTCAAAAAAAGAAGGAAATACACCAGGAGTCTTTTACTGCCTTTGTGTTGTGACTGCACGTCCAATAAACTTTGCTTCCCCTTAGCCTACACGTCTTCCAATGTGTTGCCCTCTTTGCCGCATGTTTGTTGTCGAACGCTTATGCAGCTTGGGTGATTACCACATGAACACTTACGGTGCAGCTTGCTCCTTGGTGATGCCGGTTTTTGTTTCCCAGCTGTCAAAATTTCAGCACGACGAATTCCACAGAAGAATCCATTTCAGATCCATGTGCCTTTGGGCTTATAAGCCTTGATCTTCGGCAATACTTCAAGACTTCAAGTAATCCTGGACTCCAATTAGTCAGTGATGCATTTCTGTTTTGCTTCTTCTGGCCAATCTTCTCATACCCTACGTTTACGAAGAATGGTTTGGATAGTTGGTGCCTAAATGGCGACCTAAAAATTCGGTGCAATGCTCACCAGGCAAACTTGTTTCAACTTTTCCACGATTCTTTGTATTCTATTACTCCATGACTAGCCTTATGCGAATAACCAATATAATAGCTCCCAATGTAAACACGCGCATTAGGTTTCTCACTATTATCAATGTACATCAGCATTATGCATATCGCATGTACTCCCGGCCATCACAAAGACATGTAACGTTACTACTACGGAATACAGATGGCCGGATGCGGAGTGGACAGAAGCATTTGACTTTGAAGTCCGAAAGCGGAGTTAATCTGCTGTTAGTGAACGGCCAGCACGAACTTACGACTTGGTTTTGGAGCCTCGTTTGTTATACCTGGATCTCATCTTGATCACTTGCTGGTGCTTGGACTATGTGCATTAGAGGGTACAGAAGGAGGGTTCGCGGCAAACCTTGCGGTTGTCCTGTCATCAAGCTTTAAATAACTCCCCCCACAATGTACCTGTTTGTCACAATCGGTGAAACGCCGGAATGCGAACCGTACGATCAGTCCGTCGTGCATGGCTAATGACTAATTCGTGTTGGCTATATAAAGAGCCTGGTAAAGCTGATGTCTCCCGAAATTTTGTCGTAACCGGCCGGAGAAAGTAGGGCATGAGGCTACCCAGGAAAACCCTAAAACTTATTCGTTATTACCGGCCATGAAAAACCAAGTGTCTGGTGTTTACCAAAGCTGTGAACAGCGGACTGAGACAGGCATACCTAGTTTTCTGCAGTCAAATCAAAATGAGGCAGAGCAATGGAGAGGGTTGCGAGATGGAGGGCCGGAGAGATAGCCGGCGGAGAGCGAGTAGCCAGCAAAGTGAAATGAATTTCGAAGTACCTAAATAGTTGTATCATGCTCTTGTTTTCCCCTACTTGGGTTACAGACACAAATCACTGGAGCTCGATGAACGGTCGAGGTTACGCACTTGCACACTGACATAAAGACTGGGGTCTAGCAGGATACCAGCGCAAGTCAAGGCTGGAGACACCATGTTGTGTGCACGGGTCTCCAAGTCCCGTAATAGCACGACAGAATGGAACAGAAGTATGTCACTTTAACTGAGCGGGCATGCGTAAACAAAGAAACATTTGACAGGTTAGAGGGATTCGTCAACGAGAGAGAATATCAAGAAAGTGCACGGCCGCAAGATTATTAATGATCCACCGACCAATTCAGAAGTTGAGAGAGCTCAACCGTTTGCATGGTCGAGAAGGGAAAAAACCGATTGTAAAGCAATTTTGGTGGACCATTTAGCAGCCACATAAAAAGTTTTACAGCGCAATATTTGAAACCACTTGATCTTCAAAATATCTTGGAAAACTCCGGTGCGACCTCCAAAACGCCATATTGGTCTCAGTCTGTAACATCAGGAGAGCAGTGTGGACCGAGAACCTGCCGGTGATCGTGATTCGCAAGGGAAGAATAATTAGCAGGGATACCGCAGTACACAGCGAGATGTGCGGTTAAAAACAGAGAGTACAACAAATCACGTTATGTGTCGCACAAGACTGAAGTGATGGCTTCATTCTTCGAAGAATAAGAGAAAACACAACTGAGCTCGTCAACTGAGAAAAACCCTGAAAGATGAATGCAAGGGATTGCAATGGTTTACTGTAGGCGTACTGATTGTAGAAAACGTATTGGATTCTGCTTGTTTAAGATTATCCAGTCCACCACAGTGCTGCATGTTGCATAGTTTCCAAGTAAGATAATGACAGTGTGAACCTGGGATTGGGAAGTTGGTTTCACCTTGAATCCGCTGGATTGTGCGTCTTCCAGTCTAGTTGGACAAGTCTGGAGGTAGCAGCTATCTGTGGCCCCACTCATCCTGGGTCTTTGAGGTTATCAGGAACATTTCCCTTTTGCCAGTCGAACATCGCTAAATTTCGGAAGAAACGACGGCCCAGCGCTACCAGCAAAAAAAGAAGGAGACACGGGATGCAAGAACGAGATCATGGGAATCGGACATGTTGAAAATGGGAGTGAGTGACTAATTGCAAAACCGGTCCTTCACAAAGAGCACCTAGTGAAAGTCTAGGGCGTTGCCCGTCGTCATTCGTCGGCGGGGGTTGGCAGCAATGCTGAAAGGAAGAGATTGAATTTAAGTTCATTTTCTCTACCCTGAGGAAGAATTCAATCCATTGAACCAACCACTGCTGGGTACACACTCTCCTTTTTCAACTTTGTTCTAGTAGTAGAAAAGTGCTTTAGGGAATAATCTTTTATGAACAAATGTATCGGAGTACAATTGTGATAATATTATTACTAATAGTTATATTTTAAGGATAACTATTAGCATGCGCTGTCACGATCAATATATGACAATGAAGCATGCACGAGCAGCAGATCCAAATGTTAGTGAGCATACGCAAGTCAAAAGCAGAATGAGTATGGACTGGGAACATGACCTGACTCTGCAAAAGTCTAAGCACATATCATCCGTTTTTCGAGAAAAATCAGGAAAACCTTGAGTACAAAGCGACAGCAAGTCCAATAGCACGATTTATTTAAGTGTATCAACGAGCAATGTTTTGAGGCAAAAAATATGAATTTCGACTCCGGGAGCAAGGGGCGAACTTGGGAAGAGAACGAAACCACGGTTGAACGTATATGCCGTAGTGGTCTGATGGGGGACTGAGTGGAAGGCGCAGAGTAATTCAGAGGTTGAACTGAAGGATGAGGCTAATCCACCACCATTCATTATACACGGAATTTTTCATAAAATAGCTGCAATGGTCAAGAACATCGAGAGAGAGAACGATCTGTTATGAAGGAGAGAAAGTACAATCAGGTGAAATAAGGCAAGAATCACAACGGGTCGAAAGCACATTACCATGAGAGAACGGCGAGGACAAGCATGTTAGGTTCGGAATAAGAAGGAAGATGGGGTAACTGGAGTTGAAGTTGAAAGCTGACGACTTGGAAGAAAACCTTCATTTGGATCCTATAAATATGACCGTAAAAATCATGTGTGAGAACCGTGGGGTTTACAGTTGTGAATGCATAGATCGGTGACTATGGACTCTTGTAAAACCTCGGCACGATTTCTGCGGGTGTCCAGATGAACAGGTGGGACAGCAGTCTAGGTTTGAGGCAGCGATGAACGGTAGGTCTAAACCCGAGAGGGAAACAAGAACCGGACGTCTGGGATTTGTTCCAGTCACCGATGAGGAAGGAAAACGGTTGAACACGTGACCAAGGGTGGGCAGCTTTACAAGCCATGTATTGATTTCTGTTTGGTTTCGGGGGGAATCGAATGGCACATTATACAGCACGTGGGATATAACTGAGTGGATAAGCGTTTGAGACGCGTGACGGTACACACGCCCGCGGGGTGGAACGTTGAGGATGAAATTCAAGTCAGAGTCATGACACTAGCTGTAGCGAGGGCTCATGACAAGATTCTAGCAGACAAATGCTGGGGTAAAAGGTCATGGATGAAGCTGGAGTGCTCACAATGGCGTGAACTCGATGCATTGGTAAGGCGGCATTCGTTCCTGCTCGTACCGGCCAGTCTTATGATTTCCAGCAGACCAGAAACCACCATCCTAAATTTTGTGCACCGTAACGGGTGGCATTACTTTTCCTTCGACGGTGAACTTTCAGATACAGAAAGATTAAGATGGAGGGAAGCGCGTCAGACAGAGGGAAATGATTGCGTGTCTCGAGTCTTTGTGATGTGTGCAGACTTGGTTAAGCTGTCATGGTGGATACTGTCTCAGTTGGCCATAGGGGTGACCACGGGCATATAGACATTCAACGGGGTGAGAACCCATGAAGCATATAGCCAGATGCAAAACTTTGCGCACTACGTCATTTGTCGATTCCGGTGCGCTGACTAACGCGGTAAAGACAATACAAGTCCATCAGTGAGCCAGGCGAGGGACCCACGTACGTTTTTGGGAATCGTAAATGAAACCCAGGGATAGACGGCAATTAAAAAAGTAGCACAAATGTGACTCACTGGCTTTTGGATGTTTTCGCGTCGAAGGAGTAGCCCAGCCGGACGTTTTGTCATTTAATTTAGGAACGTGGGCGTCACTGTTAGGTTAGCAAACATTTATGAACGCTGCGTACCATGGTCTCACACGAAGCTGAGCTGGGTCGTTGGATCGCATGGTCCATTGAATTTCATCACGACTGCACCAAGGCAAGGGTTGCACTTGGTGGTTTGGGGGGACCTGGAGGCGACATCAATGTACTAATTTTTGTGTGACTTTTTACAGCCACAAAAGAAAGGCCCGCTGAAAAATACGACATTCACTCAAAAATGACAACAGATTCCAGCGCTGTTCTATTTGGAAAAATTCCGATGGCAATCTAATCACGAAACAAGTTGGAGCTGGAGCTAGGAAACTTCCGCCGACCTGGAAAGAAAGAAGCCTGTATCAAACGTCGTCTGTGCTTAAAGGCACTTTGCCCGTGATCTTATGCAGGCCGTTCCAAAGACACGATCAGAACCATCATTTAAGGTAAGATTACCACTTGATATGTTGGGAGATTATCGACGCAATTATGGAAATGGAAAAGCGTACGCTACAAGTTACTGGTTGCCAGATGTTTCTGCGAAATGGTTAGTGGGTTAAGAAGGATTGTCTAGAATCCAGTAAAGGCGGGGACGAACCACCAATTGATTGGAGTTGCGCAGCGGTTGAAGCAGTACACAAGAGACGTCTGAGCTCTGCACTGGGGAGCTTCGGGCCAGCCGGTCTCGCTAGCACTCCGCGTAAGCTGATGGAGAAGCAAAACTAGACCACATGTTCCAGTACCTTGATGAGCACTCCATGCTCAGTCCAGCTTAGCAGGGCTTTATGTATAATAGGTCCTGTACCGCCAACTTCTTTTTCGTCTTATAAGAAGTCATGCGAGGAGGGAATGAGTGTATGCAGGTCGGAATATGTAACCTTGGCTCCAGCAGGCGTTTTCTTCAGTAAATCATCGCCTACTTCCAACCAAGTTAGATTCATTTGCTCTCCAAGGCCAAGTGACCCAGTGGGTTAGTGGAGAGAAAAGGCTGCGCCGGAGATATGGGGCTTGTCCTAAATTGGGCTGACAAATGAAACTTGCCCCTAAATTAGGGCAAAATTCATTTGTTATCCCAAAGCACTGAAAGCCTCACAGTTCCACGTGACCAAAGACTGCGTAATGTGACAGTCGACAGTAGGGAAAAGGATCTGTAGATAGTCCTCAAGTCAGACCTTAAATAGACGAACAACTCTGTCGCAGCACCTAGAAAGGCCAGAAGGGGATTATTTACGGTAAAGTCAGCCTCCTTCTGCAGCAAATCAAATGTGATCACACTTCTGTACAATGCCATAGGGAGGCCCGAACGGAAATAACATTTGTCAGCCTAGGCTCCCTTCTTAATAAAGGCAGCAGCTAGCTTTAAACAGGTGCATACATTAGCCACGAGAATGGTTGAGTGGCCGGTTGGAAGGTCATAACACTAACGACTCGGCCACTTAGACCTCTTCTCATTACTCAGAACGAGACATCGAGGGGCTTCACAGAGACCATTGAGACTGTAAACAGCTTGTCGGGTCAGCCAAGATGGCTTCTTTAACAAACAACAGACTATTGCACAAGTGGCCATAAGAGGAAGCTTGCAAAAATGCGATTAAGGCTGTTTGCTTTGTCGCATTTCTTCAGGGTCGTAAATATTTCACACTGACCGCCTGGGGACTTGGTAAACATGCACAACGTAGTCTCGTGTAGGCAAGCGTTGAATTGACCTTGATAAATGGCGGGTCCAGAAATATGGACCTAATTTGCGAGGTGTGGTACTCTTTGCCTTGTTCCCTCACACTCTTGATTAGAACTGCGAAATCTTGCCACTCGTAATACCCCTCGCAGTCATGGTGAGATGAAGTATTATGTTTTTTGCTTCATTTAACGATACCTGTTGAACTGGTCCTGGGAGATTTGGATTCCCAAACGGAGTAAATGCTATCGAAATAATTATGGACACCTGAACGGCGCTGGCCAGGGCTTGTTCTTTGAAAACTGAGCTGAGTTGAGCATGTACCGAATGGTTCCGTTGTGTATGTGGGAATGAGAAAAGACAACTACTAACTACATTGCCAATAAGAAAATCACAGCTGGATTTTTAGCTTGTAAAAAGCTAACCCAAACCGTCGTCCTTGGAAATAGTCAGATGGGCTAATAACATACACTGGGGCAAGCAGAAGACAGTTGAAGAACTAACTTAGGAAACGCAGATTGCAACGGACTGCTGTAGAGCAGAAGACACCCATTTGCCCTGTAAAGAAAGTCG
Organism: Fasciolopsis buskii; assembly: GCA_008360955.1. Lineage (NCBI taxonomy): Eukaryota > Metazoa > Platyhelminthes > Trematoda > Plagiorchiida > Fasciolidae > Fasciolopsis > Fasciolopsis buskii. Next base: position 9,717 of record LUCM01003430.1, read on the forward strand.
GAATTTGGCGCCGCCAGACGGAGAAAAACCTTCCAGCGCAGGCACTGTTGACTAGCTAAGGCCGGAAGTAATAGAAATCTAGGTTAACATATGCATTGACGGCGATGAAAGGGCAGTTTGGCCTAAGGGTGGAACAGAGTCAAATAATAACAGCGAACCAGAAGTAGAACTAATGTAACAATGGCGGCCCACGAAGAGCGGGAGCAGTCAGCCGACAAGGATCTCACAGGTGAATGGTGTCCCTTACCCGGACAACAGGTACGCGGAAATACGCACCGAGCTGCACAGTGTAGAACAAGCGCTGCATCAGATAAGCCGAGCGAGTAATAATGTACAGAAATCCAGCAAAACCACCTTGGGTGGGAATCATACTATCATAAGCCTTGGGGCCCGGAGCCCCAAATGAGGGAGGAGAAGAGGAAGGAATGGAATGCAAGGTGCCGTGTAGCAAACCAGCTTCCAAAGTTGGAAATACGGGAACGCGTATCTACTAAGGGGGCTACAGCTGGGAAGATGGAAGGAAGGGTTTGACTGGGGATAATGAGATCCATGGTCAACTGTGGTTGAGATCGCTGGTCCACAGCATAGGGGCAAATTCTTAGGAGTACATGACGCAATAGAAATGATTCACCAAGAGAGAAATCACCATGGAATCGGACGACGCTGCCATAAGCCTGATGAGGCCTGAATATACCATGGGTGGTTCTACAGGATTCAACTCCGCGTGGCTGCAAACGCCCCAAACTGAAAATCCACAGGTTGAGTGAGGTCAACCAAAAAACACCCCGTGCAATGGGGCCGGAATTGAACGTGGTGAGCAGATGCAATTCGGGTAGCTAAGTTTGAAACCAACATTCCTGAATTCCATCTACCACAGAAACCAGGATAAGAGTGCTGAAAGCAAGGAGGCCGGACAAGAACCTCCAGATTAAATCCTGATCTTTTGGTACCCCTCCAGTTCAGCGGCCAAAAGCAGGACGGGGGGAGTGATGAGGGTAATAAATGGCCAGAGTTACAATCCAGGACCGAGCTGCAGTCAGGAGACGGGAAACAATTAATTAATGGAGCGACAAGAATCATTCTTTAGAATGGATAGAGGGGATGAACGAATAAGAGGCGGGGCGCTGATCCTGGCGGCTAAAAACTGCAACGCTCAAGAAGGCCGTAAATTGGGCATCCAAAACACACAGGCTATGAAGGTCAACAACACAACTTCCGGCCCTAGAAACTCAGTCGTTTGTGTGTACCCAACCTCGAGGTAAACGCCACTGGGTGGCCTGGAACTGTTTCAATTTCTAAGCATGGCTGTAATGTCCGTTGGCTAATTTTTCCTACTGGGCGATTTAAACCCCTATGAGATTGAATAGGTTTGCAAGACAGTCTCGGAAGGCAACTTTGGGCATAAACTTCTGCAGTTTGTGCACACAAATCGGACGGCTCAGCACGTTACTCAGGAGACTCGATGACGATTCGAGCAAGAACCTTCGGTAATTGACTTGGTGGTGACAAGAGCACCGAAAAACAAGGCGATCCATGAGTTGGAAGAACCAATAAGCAGGAGCGACCTTGCCATAATCAGCATGCGATTGACTCTGCAGGGTCTAATGGCCCCCGACCAGTACGACGGATGCTTCTCAGGGCTGGATAAAACTAAATTGCTGTACTTGGGTCTTCAGACTCAGTGGGAGGCAGAAAGAGGTGGCAAACACATGGATTGTCGATGGCCGTCAAGTAAGAGCAATCAGCCAGCAATAACGGACTTAATTGCGCCACTGCGCGGAATCAGACGAAAAAGGGCTACCGTCACGGAGAAGGATTAGAATTGCGAGTGACAGAGAGAAAAAACAAAAGGCTTTCATGAGATATAAGAAAACATTTGGCTGCCGAAATTTTCTGGAAACATAGTGGAGTGAAAGGATATATCGTGTGTCTAGCAAGATTGCCGAACTTCCCGCGAGGAGCTTATTGCTGGGGGTCGCTAAAAGCAAACTCAAAACCTGTTACAATTATGAACGATCCACGGCCGCTTTGGGAAAGATCATTGGTGGAGTGAAAACAACGGGGTAATCTGATCGACCGTCCGCTGGAAGTTGTCCAAGCATTATGAGGGAGCGATCAAAGAGCACAAGGACGAAAAACAAACCATGCCAACCTTGTGGTGGAGTTGTCAGGCGGAGCGATCGCGGAGGGAAAAGTGTGGGCTCGTCAAAGGCGACAGGGCCTGATAGGATCCCCCAACGATTGTAAACCAGCTGGCGGAGGTCCTGGTGAAAGCTTTCACTGTGCCCTTTATGTATCACTGGGCAAGGGGCGGTTTCCTGTGGACTGATTGACGTCGACAACACAAGGGTGCACAGGGCGGGGACAGAAATAAATGTGGCGGCTATAGATTCGTCAGCCTAACATCCAACGTCCCGAAAACCCTCGAAAGGTTCCTGCGCGACAGGACGGCCAACCATCTCGAGACCCACAAGCTTATGAGGGTGGAGCAACATGGTCTTTGGCAAAAACGCTGTTGTGTGACCAACTTCATTAGCCTTCTAGAAGAGGTAACAAGTAAGATGTACAGGGACAAAGGACCGAAAGTCTGAAATCTAGACTTATGGAGAGCCTTCTATTCCATGAAGCACAGGCTTCCTGACCATAAACTGAATTCTTCCGAGTTGGACGCTAAGGTGAAAAATAAGACGGCATAAAGTCTGAAGGGCCGCCCTCTCAGGTTGAGATTCGAGAGACGTCCATGGGACCTAGGACTGCTGTACGGTGGGGGCCTCAGGAGATTGTCTTGGGACCTCTGCTCCTCCTCACGCATGTCAGCGGCATAAACAAAGGTTCGGTAAGTCCGTATCCTAAGTTTTCAGATGGTATCAAGTTGCTAGGGCCAGTGGACAGTGGAGCTATCCAGAGTGACATGAATATGGTTTACCAGTGGTCGAGTAGGTAGGATCTTCCGATGGATTGAGCATGTGCGAGCAACTCATGGAAGCAGCAGATAATTCTGCCGGCCACATGGGTCCACCTCAACATCAGATTCCGATGGGATAGAGGCAACAAGCGAAACATCACAGAATATCCGTCAGTGTGGCGTTCAAACCTGGTCTGCAATGTTAGAAATCGATCACGAAGGCATGGTGTACCTTACGCTAACTTAGGAAGGATGTGGGACCTAGAAGGCCCAGAGTTCTGCCACTGTTCAGGGAGTTTTCAGACGCACTTGGAGTATTTTGTTCTGGCATGGAAACCGCATTTAGTAAGAGGTATGAAAATGCTGAAGCAAGCTTGTAGATTAACATGGAATTTTTCCTCCGGACCACTTGTTCAACCGAAAGTTGTCCGCTCGGCGCGGTTGCTATTTTGCATTGCTCAAACACGGCCCGCTCTCAAGCTTCTGTCAAACATGTTCAACATCCTACTGTCGTCGGCTGTCTCTTCTCCGTAAACGTTGAGTGTCTGGGTTGTTAGTATTGTACTCGTACAAAGTCGAGTGGGGGTGATGCGCAAGTGCTCCCGACGATTAAGAAAAAGCAAACGCAACACGGGATCCGCGTTCAGAAAGTCGGTCTTACCAGTTCAGAGTGTTTTCACACGATGGATTAGACAGCTGAGGTACGTGAGTTATGAGCGGAGGCTGAGGTCACTGGACCTGTATTCCGTGGAAAGACGTTGGGAAAGAGGTGACTTAATGCAGGTCTTCAGGTCGTTAAGGTACTGGCCGACGTAGGGGGTCACCCTGGGCCCTATTACGGATAAGGGGGAACGAACCACACAGAGTAGCAGGAGGAGATTGTCAGAGAACCACTACAAGGTTGAGAAAAAATCATTTGCTGCAGGATCAGTGAATTTCTGGAGCAGAGAAACGGTCGGGGTGGGATTAACGTGTGAATTCAAAGGGAGGCTAGAATACGTCATTAGCTGTATCTGAGGAAGTCAGCGTGCGGGTTTCAGTGCCTAGGAGCATGGTTCATGAGGATTCATCTCGTTATTTTTCCTTTGAGTTATGGAAACGAGGGTTGGGACTATATGTGGGATTCGAATTCCACCATGGGAACTGAAGAGAGTTTTCACCCTCCTGTTGTCCGAGCTTTCTCTGATTCGATGACCTCTCGGTGCAAGAACCTGGACGATGAGGCATCTCGTCGTATAGTCCTGTAATCTAACTGGAACTGGAACTGGAAACTGGCCGGATAGTTTGCCCCCGAACGACCACTCTTCTCGACTTGAGCTAGAAGTGAACAACTCTGCCTACAATTTTACCTAAGTCACGACTTCCACAATACCTGGGTAGGCCGACTAGGGAAGGATTGCAGGCTAGAAGCTCAGTGCAAAGCCTTGGATAAGATGCGAAGTGTGGGGGACTTACTTGCTCCAAAGGCAACTTGGTAGCAGCGATTCAGTGTGAAACGTAAAGCAAATGGTTCCACTGTGCATGTGGCGACCTCAGAAAGGGTATTTACGAGCTCTACTGTCAATACGACAAGCTAAGCTGAGTTTACCCAGCTTGCAAAAGCTCATACGAAGAGCTAACGACAAACCTTGCCGAAGTCAGATGACAAGGGGAGCGTTGAGCGGGGCGACACTGTTATAAATGGCTTACTAGAAGTCGTAGCTGGTAAGAACGGCCAGGAGGAAGAGGATCTGGCACTGGCACAAGCAGTAATGGACGAGACTACTAGCGAAGGCTCAGCTGACCGGATAGGGCCGGAGGTCACTAAACCCTTGGAGACTGCACGCGTGGTCAGCGGTTAGGAAAAAGAAAAAGTGCCATCTCAGGGGGGATCAGATGCAAGGGGAAGGAACAAGCCAGAAGGACAACAGGAGGCGAAAAAATTGCCTGTGAAAAAGGGGCGCATGAGCGCGAGTAAAAGAACTTAAGAGGTGGCAGAGACTATCGAACAGGCCACAAGATACTCGGAAAAAGGTGCAAGGCTGAAGGATGCAGAACAAGCCCTGCACCAGATGAGCCGGGAGCTCAAAAGCATACAAAAATCCGGCGACATTGCTTTATGTAGAAATCGAAATGTTATCCACGGGATCCCGAATCCCTTATGAAGGAAGGAAAGCAGAGGGAAAGAGTGGTGAGGTATCATGAAGTAAACCTGCTACGAAAGGTGGAAATACTAGCATATGTTGCTATAAAAGGGCAATTCGCCTAGGAAGATGGTACGGAGTCGGGGACTCTGGATGCTGACGGAATTCGCCAATCCGCGGCATACGGACAGGTTCTTGATATCAGTAGATAGAATCATGACGATCACCGGGGGGAGTTAGTACCACAGCGCCTAATGATACTGCCATAAGCAGAATCAAGACTAATGATGCAAATAGGAGCTCCCCGGGTTTCAATACAGGGCCGCTGCAGGTCATCAAACTGAGAATCAAAAAGTTGGGTGAAGGAGGGCAGGGGAATGCCACGCGTGCAGCAGGGCTCAAGGGGAACGTTGTGGGCGGGCGCACCATGGACCCGACACCCGTGACTGCCATAAGCCGGAAAAAACCGAAATAAGGAGGGTGGGAGCGCCGGGGTGAGGGTGGAGATCCAGACTATCATACGAAAAAACGGGCAGGCGCTTCTGGAATAGGTGCCGAGCGTGCGATACCCCCATCCGTTAAGCGGCCGAAAGGACGGAGGGCGAGAGTTACGACGGTGGCCTACACAAATGCTGCAAGTTTGGATAAAAAGTGACCGGAGCTACAATTCAGGACTATGGATGTAGATATGGTGGGTGCCACTGAGACCTTGTTTCCGCCAGGAAGGTGATAATAATTTATTGGCGCGAGATTATTCATTATTTAAAGTGGATAGAGCGGATGGGAGAATAGGAGGCGGGACTTTGATACTAGTTGCTTAAAAGCGCGCGGCGCAGGAGGGCCACAAGCTGCATACCCCAAATCCACAGATCCTGGAAGTCACCAGCGCAACTGGTGGCTCGAGGACCTCAGTTTTTGGTGTGCGCCGGAGGCCGGGGCTGACGCAAGTGGAGGACGGGGAATTGTTTCTCTTTCTCAGTGTGGTTGCACGGTCTGCGGCCAGGCTTCTCATACTGGGAGGTTTCAACGACCCTAAGACTGACTAGGTTTGCGAGACAGCCCAGAGTCTACCTTTGGACATCAACCCTGCAGTTCATGCACGAGAGTGGGATGGTTCAACACGCCACCCAAGCGACTAGATGTAGATTCGTGAAAGTACCTTCAACCCTTGACTTGGTGCTAACGAGAACACCGAATGATATAGGAAGACTGGAGTTGGAAGATCCAATAGGTAGGAGTGACCACGCCGTAAGCCGTATGCAACTAGGCTTGCAGAGACTGGTACCCCCCGAAAAACATGGAAGGAACTTCTCAGGAATGGATAAAATTAGGCTGCTGGACCTGAGTCTCCAAACTCGGTGAGAAGTAGAGGGGTAGCAAATTTGTGGATCATCACTGGGAGGGAAGTAGGAGCAACCTGTTAACAATACTAGACTTGGTTGCACCCCTACACAGAATCAAGCGAAGGGGGCTACCACCGTGGCCGAGGAGTATGATCACGAGAGCCAGAAGTCGGAAGCGCAGGGCTTTCATGAGGTATAAAGACACACAGGGTTACCGAGATTACCTAAAGTATATAGCAAAAAGAAAATTAATGTCCCGCATCCAACGATAGTGCCGAACCACCTGCGAGGAGCGGATCGCTGGGGCCACTAAAAGGAACCCCAAGACCTATTACAGCTACGAGCAGTCCAAGTCTGCTTTGCAAAAGGCCGTAGGTGGAGTAAAGTACCAGGGGATTAGGTCCGCCGACAGTCAGGAGAAAGCCGATTGTCCGTTGAAAATTTTCCAGGCAGTTTACAGACGGGACCAAGTGCACAGGAAATAAAACTAGATCCTGTCACCCCTTTGTGGAGATGCCGGACGGAGCAATCACGGGGGTAGAAGTGTGGAACAGCTTAACAAAAATAGACGCGTCGTTTGCACCGGGGCCTGATTGGATCCACCCAGCGATGGCAAAGCCACTGGCGGAGGTACTGATGAAACCTTGCACCTTGCGTCGTTGGACACGGGACAGCCCCCCGCGGACTGATTGACGTCGACCATCATACCGGTACATAAAGACGGGGACAGAGACAACTGTAGTAGATATAGACCGGTGAGCCTGACATCCATCATGCCGAAAACTCCTGAAAGAGCCCTTCGCGATAGGACAGTCAATCATCTAGAGGCCAACAGGTTAATGATGATAAAGAAGCATGGATTTTGTCACAAGCGTTCCTCTCTGATCAGCTTACTAAGCTTCCTTGAAGAAGTAACGGGTAGAACATACAGGGGCGAAGGGGTAGAAGCATGCTATCTGGACTTTCAGAAGGCCTTTTACTGTTACATGACGGATTGCCTCAGGGGTCTGTCTTAGGGCCACTGCTCCCCCTTATGTATGTCAACGACTTGGCTAATAGATTGGAATTTTGCTGACGACATCAAAGTATTAGGGAACGCAAACAGTGAAGCTATCCAGAGGGATCTGGATAAAGTTTACCGGTGGTCGCTAAGATGGGACCTTCCGTTAAACTTGGACAAATGTTAGCGGCTCATGGAAGGAGAAGCAAATCGCCCATACCACATGGGTACACCTGGGCATCATGTCGCGATGGAACAGACTCAGCACGCAAAAGATCTCGGGATAGACGTGAGTGCACACTTCAAACCTAGTCTACAATGTCAGAAGGCAGCCAAGAAGGCATGAGGTGCCTTATGCCAACCTAGGCGGACTGCCGGGTCTAGGAAGCCTAAATTTCTTCTGCCGTTGTTCAAGGTGTTTATCAGACCGCACTTGGATTACTGTGCCCAGGCACGGAGACCGTATTTGCTAAGAGACGGTAAAATACTGGAACAGGTTCAATGTGTTTTTACACGGCGGTTTGGGTATTTGAAATACATAGGATATGAACGGAGGCTCAGGGCGCTTGGCCTATACTCCCTAGAAAGACGCAGAAGAGGCGACTGAATACAGACCTTCAAGATCACAATGGGTCCGGCCGAGATTCGGGATCACCGCGGAGCCCTATTCCGGATAAGGGGAAAGACACACTTGGAGGTAATGGGAAAGCGATTGTGCGAGCACACGTGACCACCGGGTTGAGAAGCGAATCGTTTGCCATACGAGTGAAGAATGGCTGGAAAAAGTTACCGGAGGACGTGGTCGAGGTGGGGTCAGTGCGCGAATTCAAAGGAAGACTAGACAACGCAAAGCTAGCTGTGTTTGGGGCAGACGATGTGCGAATTATGAGGTGGAGTATATCGTCGAAAGCAAAGTATCTCATTAATTTTCCGCCCTTGAGACAACTGAGTAGGGTTCCCCCCTCCTGTTGTCGAAGTATCGTCAGATCCACGGAGCTCTCTGTGTAAGAACCTGGACGATTAGGTATCTCGCCGTACAGTCCTGGAATCTAACTGAAACTGGAACTGGAACTGCAGTTGGAGCTGGAGCATACTGCGGACGCGTGCCAGGCTTCTTGCCTTGTAGCCGCTGGTGGTTCTTCTCCGGATATCAGTCACCAGTGTATCCCGCTTGCCACCCTGGCTATCTCGCTGACGATGATCAGGATTTTGGCAAACTCCCGTTTATTGTCAAAACCGACTTCTTTGGTAAGCTGGCCCTAATTTTATACCACTTTTAAAAATCTCATTGCTGTGCCCACGTTGATTTGAATAATTAGTTCGTTAGATTCCAATCCACGATTGAATTTTGTAGCATTCTTATTTTTTCGTTCTCGATTCTCCACTTCAGAAATTTCACTGCTTTTTTAAACGATTTGTTCCCTTCGTATCGTGAAGGTCGATCCTTACGACACTATTTTCATGGTCACATGTTTCCAATTTATGATTCTGCTAAGAATCCTTATTAATCATTGTGGTAGATTTTAACATGTCCAGGTTTCTCATGACAGTCGGCTCCTACACAGTGGCCTCCCAGCGCTCGGAATGTTTCCGCTTTTCCAGTCCTTTTTCTCAGTATTTTGTTTTCTCACTAATTTCCGGGGCTATAAGGCGCCATTCAGAATTGAAGCAAGAATAAAAGTTGTATAAACCAAATGACTCATAGTGAAACTGTTTTAAACAGGTATCGAAGGGGCGCCAGCTTGCTAACCGTCTGGTCATCATCATTATCTTCACCATCATCATTATCATCGTTCACCGCGAAACAACAAGGCAAGCCTCACTGACCACTGCCGGTTTCCCACGGTCACAGCATTCTATGAAAACGGTAAACAACCAAACGGAACAGAGAGTAGACCTATACAGGTGAGAAAAGAGTAGAATGCTGCAGTAGCCAACATACGGAACACAGTCTCACTGTACAAACGTACACTTTCAATCATTGTGATTCGATAGAATATGACAACACGATCACCACCGTTCGCAGTTCACAGCCATATCGTTCAGTGTCTCCACCCAACTAGTTGACGGGTCTTTTGGACCCCAATCACGAAGATACCGGACACCTAAGTGCATTTTCCCATTCCACGTTGCCACGTCATCTGTTGACTTACTAATGGTTTCTTCCTCTCCGAGGGAGGAATCCAGAATAGGACAAAACGTGGTAGAAGAGTGTTCGCATACGCAACATGTGACCCAACCAACGTAGTCTACTAAGTTTCATACGCTTAATTAAATTATTCTCAGATTTGGCATCTAATACTTAATTCCTCACCACACTACTCACCCGGTCACTTCATACAATCTTAGCGATACTACGTAGACACCGGTGGTCGAAAACCCTCAACCGACGAACATCTCCCGCACGCATACTCCATGTCTCGCAACCGTGCAACAGAACTGAGCGCACTGCGGCACAGTACACACGGCCCTTCAATTTCCGTGAAATATCAGGCCGACACCACAAGTGCCTCAGTCCAGTGTGAGCTGCTCGAACCTTCGAAACACATGTGTTTACCTCCACTGAGGAGCTCCCATCGTTCAGGATGCAGCTACCAAGATAAGTGAGACGGTCCAGAATCGTTAGTTCCTCTCCATCTAATATCAAATTCGGCACTATTGTCGTCCAGTCCTGTAACAGCACTTTGCACTCTGAAGGTGCAAAGTACATCCCAAACCGAGCAACCAAACTCGAGAGTTTGTCAATTGCGCACTGTGCATGGTCTGCGGATTGGAACAGACACAGGACGTCATCTGCGTAATCTAGATCACAGGTCCGCACCGTTCTCCAGTTCAACTCCCACATTCTGAAGATCGCCTAAGAGCATCTTCCATTACCTCGTCCATGATGAAGTTGAACAGGAATTGGGAAATGCAACACCCTTGTGGAACGTCGCTAGCTGTTTCAAATCAAATTGATAGTTCACCGTATATCCTCACGCGACTACAGGCATGCAAGTACAATGCTCGCAACAGGTTCACGAACTTCGCCGGCATACCACTCCGGTGGAGAGCATTGAACAGTGCTAGTCGCTCCACGGAGTCGAAAGCACCTTTCAAGTCGAGGAAGACTACGATCGTAGGGCGGCGGTGTGTGGCGCGTTTCGAGGATTAGGCAAAGAGTGAATATCCGGTCGATGCAACCTCGACCTGGACGAAATCCTGCTGTTCGCGGATGTTACTCTCACGAATCGGTGTCAATCGACGCAGCATTATCGAAGCTAACACCTTGGTGTCTGTTGGAATTATACTTATCCCAAGATGATTACTACAGTCACTCCGTCTGCTCTTTTTGAAGACGGATACAATCAGTGACTCGACCCACGATAACGGAATACGCTCCTTATTCCAAATATCACAAAGCAAGGAGGTAAGTGATTTCATCAGAGCTTCTACACGCAGTCTCAAAAAAACTGAGGAGAGTTCGTCGGGACCAGCTTCTTTTCCCCTCTTCAGGAGTCGAATGTTCGACTCCACCTCCAATTCTGTCGGGGGCTAAAGAGACCTCCCAAAGATTCGGAGCTCTAGATATCGGCCTAAATACGTAAGCGTGCGACCAGCTAAACTGATCATTGAAGTGCTCAGCGCAACGGTCCAGCCTTTGTTGTCTACCATAGATAAGCTCTCCATTCCTATCGCACACGACTTCACTAACCGAGGTTTGCCGCCTGTCGGTGTCACGTATAGGCTTAAACAGTATTTGACTGTTACCTGAAGCGACTACTACTACCATCTGTTCGGCTACCTTAACCCACCAGTTTTCGTTCAGGCTTATCGCCAATTGGTGTTGCAGCTGCTGACACATCCTATTCACCCCTTTGCAGTTAGTATGCCGCCAGTGGATCGGCATAAGGCTCATGTCCTACAGGCTTCACATGTCGCTAATGCCCTGCTGCTTGCGATCGTGTATTGTTCCAGACCTCAGGCTTTGGTTGAGAACCTACAATCGTTCTTTCTGCTTCTCGGCTCTTGGCAAAGCCTCAAAACACAACCCCGCCTCCAATCACTCCATGGGCTCCAACACCTACACAATAAATGTCAATAATGCGCGGTCGTGTCGAGTCGGTATTCAATCATGCTTCGCGCTTGGTGTCATATGCAATCGAAGCACGGTGGTGAAGTGTAATAATGCTAAAAATGGTCAAGAGCTCTCCCTTATTCTAACCGATCTCTTCTGTTCTAAACCCAAACCTGCCCTCTGCTAACGCATGAGTGTCTCATTGGATTAAATATGCGCGGTAGCTCGCAACGGTTCTTGATCAAGTTTAGTGTTAGCAGGTGGGTTCTTAGTCTGCTGGCTCACATTTGACTTCAATTGCCTCGACAGCCTCTGAATTCGGTCCAGTTTATCAATGTTATCGCACTCCCATGCATGCTGACGAACTAGATGTTTGTGGCTGTGGACTCAATGTGGCTCGCTTCGATTTGATGTCTGCTATTGAGTGAAAAACACGGAATTTTAGAATTCTGAGTAATAATGAATTCAATTATGCGTCTAATGTCTCGGTCAAGATAAATTTCTTCACACTCTCAAGGTGCGAGCGAAGCAGCCCAAGATGTGTGATGAGGCGGCGATGGTAGGAGTAGTCTTAATTTGAGAAGGTGCTGAAGTGTCTTTTTAGACTGGACATGCCTGTTATGACAGTCGCTTGTGCGCCGTGAGAGCTAACATGTAGATCCAGTCGGTCGTCGGATGATAGTAAGTGTAAGGCGCTACTTATTTGTCATCTCTGATTTAAGCTGCCGCATACGACTGCATACATTCACATGGCAAAAACGAGTTTTTTATGAGTGACCTCGATCACTTGTTCTGGATAAGAGTAAAGGACTCTGACATTGTATTTGGTAGCAGTTGAATTTTAAGTGCACTCAGGTTGGGAAAATGAAGTGCATCGGAAGCCTGTTTATGGGTTTGGTTCGGTGCGCTTACCCTGCTCAAGCGAACAGCATAATGGGAAGGAGGCTTCTGCTCAATTTGTGTGCGACTAAGGTTATTCTATCCACAAAATTTTGACACAGTTTCGCCATCGGTGATGACTAGTGACGCTGAAACTCAATGGATAGTCTGAGTCGGAATCGATCGTATTGCGGTGAGCCCTACGCGTTAGCGCGTTGTCTAGAACTGTAGGTCGGACTTGGACCACGTACGCGAATGGGCCATGGCGTTAGTGTTCAATGCGATCTTTGCTTCAGCCCAACGTGCTATGACGCAGGCGCAAACTCTCGATTGGTGTGAACACTCTGCTTGATTTCGGCTTAGTTCGCGCCTTGCAGCTGTGAGCAGGAAAGATTGTCGCCGGACGATACTAAGAATTCAACGAGCCGAAAGGTTAGGTTCACCATGTGGACCATAAGTCGAAAAGGACGAGGGTTTTTGGATGGAAAGCCATGAATGCTTCCGCGCCCCGTGGATCTAGAGTCTAAGTGCGTTTCATTACGGTACATGGATCTCTCGTAAGGGGCGCTGGTGCTCATCAATGAAGCAGGTAAAACGCCATTA
>LUCM01003434.1:1902-42239 GCA_008360955.1 Fasciolopsis buskii
AGTGGCGATCGTGTAGTCATTTTCGGTCGAATCAATGATTGGAAAGGACGTTTGTGCAGTTAGGCTGTTTCGAGTGCTGGCTACTGCAGCACTCCTATCTTTCCAGTCATGCGGAGTTTCACTCTCTGTTCTTCTTGTATATAATCCCTTTTAATCAAAGAACTGCAACCTTGCTGTTCAACGCTGACTACGACATTCACTGGGAACAAGCATAAACAACGGCATAACGGCGCATATTATTTGAGTAAAAGCGAATACTGAGATGCTTACGGATTAAATTATTCCCTAGAGTGGACAGAATACGACTATGTTATGCGCAAATAACCGGAAAATCCCACTGCTCGGGTCCCACTCGAGTGAACCAAGCCGTGGGACACGGCCGTAAAAGCACAACACGATATATCCAGTTTTCTTCACTTTACGATGTTTGGCTGACCCGAGTTCTGGTGGTACATATGCTGTTTCACCGCGCCCCAACTGGGACGCGAACCCGGGACGAACGATTGTGAGTCGAACGCCTTAGCCATTACGCTACCGGGCAGGCTCTGAACGGTTTGTTGAACTTCACCACATGATGTTGCACCTATCCGTCACTGGTTTGCACGGGCTCTGTCCGTTACCTCACAGCGATCGACCCCTACTGATAGATGACTTCTCTGCAGGTGGCCTAAGTACGACGAAGGCTTTGGATATGACCTACAGAGCTTGATTACTTGATACATTTTAGTAGTAGGAGATTGAATGTTTACATGAAATAATTCACCATGTGATATCATCATATCATCAGTCAACTCACGATAAAGAAACCATGGAAGCACTGTACAGCTGTTTCATCCTTGTTAGGAATCATCAGCAACGATGAAACAGCTGTACAGTGCTTCCATGGTTTCTTTATGGTGCGTTGAGTGATGATATCACATGGTGAATTATTTCATGTAAACATTCAATCTCCTACTACTGAAATGTATATATGCTGATTGTTAACGAACCACTGCCTTTGGATTACGTTTTTTGTCCAATTTTGCAACAGAATGTTATTCGAGGATAAAGCGGAGATGTGATCTTACGGTGCACTGAACTCCATACAACGATATCCTTTATAATGAAATCAGTCGGGGTAATGCTCTTAAAGGCAGCTCCGTGCTTGGGATAATGCAGAAGTGTAGTGAGTCGAGAATGAGTTAGGAAACAAAGCTGTAACTGTCATAAAACGAACAGGAAGGGAAAATAGAAGTGGCAAGTGTAAGCAGTATGACTGGGCAGCACTTCGGAACAGCTGGCAGCTGCTGCTTGCTCAACCGGATGCAGGCGAAAGTCCTGAGAACGCTCTGCCGAAATACAAGGTGCATTTGAGTGTATGGATTTTCCATATCTGCTGGCTAGCGCTTTTATGTTCATGCATTCATTTGAGGCAGAATTGGACTATTATATCTTTGCTTTTCTAGCTTTTCCAGATTTTGCTTTTACTCAGTTTTGTTGCCCTCGCCTCGCTCTTCTTTCCTTCATTATTCAGGAAGAAATGACTGTATTTATTCGTATCTTGATTATGACGATCGTTAACCTAATTTTTCTATTTCATCTTTCCTGGAGAATGGGATCAACTGCCTTTATACTTTTGATAGCCGGTTTTCTGTTTGTTTTATCGATTTCTTCGTTCTGTTCCAACTTGTTCAATTTTTTTTCTTATGAAGGCTTCATGTCTCGTGTTTGTCCGTTGTCATATATTTCCGCTTTTTAGCCTATTTTCCGTTTTTTTAATTTCCCCTTCGAGACAAAGCTACACTCCATCTGTGATAATCGAGGGACTGATGGACAGCATGTACCTGAGCAGATCCTTCCGGATGAACGCGGAAACCTTGTAGAACGGATTAACCTGGTGCTAATCTCGTGTTACGTTTGCTGGCCCTTAATCTTTGTGACCATCTGTTCTTCACTCTTACTCGGCTCGGTAAGGTTGCAATACTGGCAGTCCTGACAACTGACCGGCGCAAGGAAACGACAGTCGGGAGCGACAGCAGGTTGAGTATATTTTGAGAGCAGCTTGCGAGCGAAGGGTGCATGATTTACGCGCAAACGGCGATCGCGCTCGGAGATCAACGTTCAGTTGGACAAGCTATCCAGAAGAACACATCCAAGTACCGCTACAATGGGCTTCTTTTTAGAAGACTGCCGCAGAAGGGCCTCGATTGGGACCATACGGAACAAGTCGGAAACTGACGGATGTCTTCGGACTCGGCATTGATCACCAATCGGAAAGTTTTGCCGTTATGCTGGTGGTCCCGTGGGTGTACGTTAATGGGAGGTAATCGCGCGCCGGACACAGCCTGAAAAACATCATGGGAGGTGAATACAGGAGGTGCGATCGCCCGGTCTAGCTGTGCCCGCGAACCGATGCAGCCGAAATGCCCGCCCGATGTGCGTTGGTCAGAAAGGTGGATCTGACCGCGTCCCACACCCAAGGGCCTCACGCTTTTCCAGAATCTTCGCCGTGCGGCGTTGAATGAGTGTCTGACCTCGGGTTCTCCTCGTCCTCCGGTGCGTGCATGATGTCGACCATGGGACCGATGGTTATCGTGCCGACGTCCGTGGAATCGCTTTGGCCTCTTCAGAGAGACGGTGACACAGAGACAAACTGACGGAAACAATACTTGTGAGCACCGGTGAATGTTCGACTTGGTGGTGGGCACCTAACATCGGCGGGGCGGCATGTCCATCGGAGCGTAAATTGTCGTGACAAACATGTCATCCTAGTAAGCACCGATATGCACATACGACAGGAGAGTATTCAACCATCTGATTTGAAAGAGGTACCAAAAAAGAGCATCGCACGGGTTATCTTACCTTGCGGCCGCTGCGGCTACTTCGCAAATCAGGAACTTCGGGTGTGATAGGTGGTACTGTTGCTTCAGCCCCACCAGCAGTCTCTGCGGACGGCTCTAGTAATGGCTGGGCTCGGCCGGGTTGACGGGACTGATCAGATAAAAGGAGCTCGTCGTTAGACCTGCATTCCAGCAGGGAATTGGTGTGGCCTGTGGCCAGCGATTAAAGTGATCTACACAGGCGAATATGTGCACATGACAGTGACACGGTGGGAGAGGTCCTACGAGATCAACGTGCACGTCGTGAAAACGTGTTTTGGGTTCGGGAAAGCAACCGACGGAGCTAGGGTATGCCGATGGACTTTCGCTCTCTGACATTGCAGACAGGCTCGGGACCAATGGCGTAAGCCACGGTTAATGTCGAACCATGCAAACGCCTTGTCACTAGCCTCACCGAAGCAGCCACACACGGGTGCGAGAGGTTGTGTAACGCCAAAAATGTGGTATAACAGTGAGTTGCTGGTACCACTGGCCTTGGATGACGTTGCGATACGTCGCAAAGAATTGTGTTCTGCGACGCTGCGATGGGTATGACCGCTAAGTTTAAGGAGTTGTCTCGTCGAAGACTCTTGATATCAGAATCCATTACTTGGGCCTGTGCCATGGCATCGAGGTCGGTATTCGGTGTCGGGAACAAGCAAGGTTGATGCAATCGGGATAGTGCATCAGCGGCGGATTTATCTGCCACAGAAGCATGTAGTGTGCCCACAGTCAGCTGTGAAACAAAGTCTAAATGGTGGATCTCGCGTGGCGAATACCGGTCAGAGGCTGATGCGGCGCGTATACCAGAGGTTTGTGATCTGTGAACACCTTGAATGGGCGACCTACTGCGTACCCGGTGTCAGAAAGCAAAGAAGACGGCGAGCATCTCCTTGCCACACGTGCTATATCTAGACTCTGCTGATTGCAGCCGCTTGAAAAAGAGTGTCAGAGGCTTCCAAGAAACTTACGTATCCCGCCGAAGTACAGCTCCGTCTGCAGGGTTTTAGGAATCGGTTGTCAGAGATATGGGTGGTCTCGGGTCAGGATAAGCGAGTGGCGGTATTTTGGTGGCAGCATCCTTGACGAAATTGAAAGCCTGTTTCGCAGCCTCGAGGACTGCAAACCTGCGCTTGACTCTCCGCAACAGATCTGTAAGAGAGATAATTTTTTCCACGCAATTAGGAATGAAACGCCGGTAGAAGTTAACTAGGCCGACAAATTGCTGTAACTGCCGATACAAATGAGGCTTTGGGTAGTCCTGAATAGCGGTGACCTCATCTGGCAAAATAGCCATTCCCGAGGACGAGACAATATGCCCTAGGATTGTGACGCTGGGTTTTCCAAGCTCGCCTTTTGAAGCGGTCGAAAAGAGCCCGTAGGTGAGTGGAGTTTTGCTCCCCCGAGTGACTAGCCACTAAGATACCGTTTAGGTGCACACTAATATTCTGTAACCCGCGTGTGACCTCGGACACAAATCTTTAAAAGGTTTGAGCTGCATTGCTGAGCCCGGAGGGCATCTTCACGAACTCGAACAGTCCGAAAGTTGTTGTCACCGCCATTTTTGGTATGTCTTTCTCTTCCACGCGGATATGACTGCAAGCTTGAACTACTATGAGGCTAAAGATCTTGCAACCGGACAGCGACGAAGTGAGGTCTTGTATGCGGGGGACCGCATGCCTCTCGTAAACGGTGATCCTGTCCAGTGCCTCGTTGTCTCCAAATGGTCGCCGATAGCCATTGGCCTTAGAGACCGCGTAAAGCAAATAGGCCGAAGGACTAATGGAAAGTCGAATGATGCCTAGTTCAAACACATGGTCGAATTCCGCCTTGGCCAAGCGGAACTTGTCAGGAGCTGGGAGACGAGGCTCACTAACTGTTAAGGGTCCTGTGTTTTCCACATGGTGAGTCACCTTAGTATTGACGGCGGGAAAGGGGCCGGCATGTCGCATGGGGAAGTCCATGCCGACGTTGGTGGCATCATCTTTGTGATGAAACATGCAGCGCCATCCCACAGGTCTGGCCATGATGGCATCCCACTAGTCTTATTTCGCACCGCTGGTCCAGATCTTCCACTGCTCCTTCTTAAACTGCTCTCGCTCTTCATGTCCGGCGATACTTTTCGTCACAATGGAAAACATCCATTATTGTCCCACATCACAAAAAGGGTTCTATGCATGAACCCGAAAACTTTCGCCCCATTACCACACTTCAGTCCTATCCAGGATTATAGAAAAGGTTGTTAAAGAACAACTGGTTAATTTCCTTAGTACTCACAAACTTATCAACCCCTCCCAACACGGCTTCCTGAGGGGCCGATCTTGTCTCATCTATCAGTTTCACTTCGTGAACCTGGTCACCCAAAGTGCCGAGTCCCACCGGTCGATGCTCATAATCTTTTTAGACATGTCAAAAGCGTTCAACCGCGTTTCCCACTCCCGACTTCTGGCCAAAATTAGGACTAATGGGATAAGAAATCCCCTCTTATCTTGGCTATCATCCTGCCTTTCCGATCGCTCTCAGGTAGTCAATATTAACGGTTGTTTTCCCAGCCCTCTGCTATTACCAGTGGGGTCATTCAGGGGAGCGTTCTAGGTCCCCTTCTGTTCCTGCTATACATTATTGATATCTTTAAAGCTTTTCATCATGGCACACCATTCCTGCTTGCCGATGACATTAAAAAAGTCTACTCTTTTGATGCTGCTTCATTTGGCTCCACCCTTGCACTTATCGATGAAGACCTAGAGCCTCTTGATAACTGGTGTTCCAGGTGGCTTATGAAGTTCTGTGCTGACAAAAGCTCTCTGATAACATATAAATGCCATGTTCCTCCAGGCGCCCTCTCTATAAATGGCATGCTAATTCTTGCATCCCACACAGTTAATGACGTAGGGTTACAACACTCCTGCTCTTTCAACTTTCACGAGCAGGCCCACCGTCAGACGGCTGCAGCTAGGAGAACCGCCACAATGATCTTAAGGGCATTCCGCACTCAAGAGTGCAAAAGTATCAACTTCAAATTCCATGCTAGGCCCCACCTCGAGTACTGCCCGATTACCTCTACACATATGCGCAAACACGATCTAATTGCAATCGAGAATGTGCAGAGTGCATTCACTAGAAATCCCCCAGTTCCTTCATCTAGACTAAACTAAAGGGCCTGATGCGAGCTGCTTGGACTTGAACCATTGTGGCTTCGCCGAGTTAAATTAAACCTTACATTTCTCTTTAATGTTTGCCATTATAATGTTCCGTCTACCACAAACGTCACACGCGACGCCGATAGTCCCCAATATCCACTTCGTAGTAGATACTACTCGTTAAGAATACCCCTGACTCGACTATCGATCGTGGCTAAATTCTTCATAGTTGCTTGCTCTAAATTTTGGAACAAACTCCCTGGTTCCCTGTGGTCGTGCCCAAATTTAGCCCAGTTCAAAGCCCATCTGGCACAGTTATTGGATGTCCAGTTTTTAATTAACCTGACACGAGCTAACATTGGACTAGACGAGGCCTACAAACATGGGATAGAATTTTAGTTCGTGACCGAATCTTTGCTGAGGTCACCTTCAGGGATTCGGCTTCACCTCTAACTTCTTCACTTTATCACACGTCCCCACTAATGTACTTTTTGACCTCTCTTGGAGTGATGTGCCCTCTTCACCAATGGCCCGAGCAACTAACTCTCGAAATTCTCCCAATGTGGGCGGATGAAAATGTCAGCGTACTTATTGTAGGATCCATGCTCTGATCACATCTTGTGATTTTAAACACCAGCCTGTGTACTTATCCCACTTCATGCCATCTTGTCCTCTTCGCTGACTTGGAAGAGCTGAATAGGTCGTTCTTGCAGCCCCTAACATTCATCTACGCCTAAAACTGCTACCCTTGCTCATTCTAGTTGCCACACTTTACGGAATAGATGCACTACGGTGTAGGTATGTTGTCGCGATCCAATAATCACCATAACCCCAAGCTGGCACCCAAGCCAGACTACTTCTCTCTTGCGTTTCAGATGTCGCATCCGCAGCAGACGCGCTGCTAACGCTTCTGCCATCGTACTGGCGATTCCGAAACTGCTACCTTATCATTCCTGTTAGCTAGAACTGGCGCTCCAGTTCTGGCCCGGTCAACGGTAACTACGCGGATTATCGCATTGGATATCGCATTTCTGCGATCGATTAACACCGTGATTGATGCTGTCTTCGGAACGGCTTGCGTATCTAATATTCCCCACCCGTACCGCTGAATAACATCAAATGCTACGTCAACAACAATGACAGCATAAAAGCCATTCTTAGCTAGTGTATTCAAGGATTGTTAATACAATTTCTCTTATCTGACGCGCATCTTAGTAAAGCTTAACAACATCCTTATATAGACATTATCAATATCCTTGGAGTTCCGTATCCAAAGCTTCACAAATTTCCTCCAGACACTTTGAGACAATCTTTTTCCGCTCCCAGCATTTTTTGGCCATTTGTTAATGCACTTAAACACGAGATGACTCGTAGTCTGCTAATTGCAAACAGTCCCATGAAACTATTTCTCGGTCTTAAAAATTGAGTTTTCTACTTTTGCTTTTCACTGGCATACTTGTAATTCCCTTATTGATTTGCAGCATCTCACTTCACCTTCCAGTGAGCTTCTGCAATAAATCATTATTGCTCCCACCATCTTATCCCCTTCCATTTCTATCATCTACGTTTCCTTTGCATCATCCTTGTAAAAATTTGATCTTGCCATGCGCATGCCTCTCGCAAATTGTGAAACATACAGCATTATTAAATCATGAATACTAGTGCTTCCCAACATAATTTGAGAACCCTAACGTTATGACCATCAATACATTTGATCGTTCCAATATATCAATCTGGACCCCGAAGTGATCACAAGCAATTCACCATTACCCATCACTCCTTTTTGCCAAGTCATCACATACCTCTGGATTCCATTTTTGCCACGTCTGGTCAACATAACACTAACTGAATCAACTCCCACACTGCTTCCGCCCCATTTTGATTTCATTCCAGGCTCACCAATGACAAAAGTTCCTGGTCACCGGCAAACGAAATGTACGGGTGCAATGCAGATCCCACGAACAATGGTTCCCACTGTTAGCTTGTGTGCAAAGTATCCAGTTCTGCTGAAAAATTGCGAGATGGGTTAAGCACTGGAGTACCGGCTTCGCCTAAAGCGCATGCTACTCAAAACACTGCCAGTGGTCGCCTTGGATGAGTATACCCATAGGAAGAATGACGATTGGGTCAAAACAAGATTACCCGTACCACCGGTGGGATGTACGCGACCTCCCAACTTTTCGATCCTGTGGACTGACAGAATACAAAACTTCCACATCAAAAAACGGTTTCAGGGTAGACATTTATGCCAGAAGTATTCAAGAACTCCTTTTACGTCACTAGACAAATCTGTTTTCTTATCTTTCATGCCTACTAATCCAGTTTGCCACCAGCCACAAGTAAAAGAAAATCAGCATTATTTTTGCTCATTTTACATAATATTGCACCTGCATTTTACAAGTAATCGTCCGATTATCACATTTCAACTGTTTTCCTTTCCCACAGCTTAACCTCCATTTCCACTGCATAGCCATACTAAATTTCACGGACTTCAGCAGAAAGAAGAATTTTTCACAGTCGCTGGGCTAAATTATGCGCCTGCAACTGGCGTTTTTGGTACACCAGAACGCGGTGTGACACTTAGTCTGTCATTACCGATTAGCCCAAGAGAATCCTTTGTAGTCTCGTACGAATTTTTGCACAGTGAAGCCGGACAATGCGTACCCTATTACACGCTTTGACCATGCTGCCAACTTCACCTCTGGATTAATCCGAGAAAGTAATGCTAATAATAAAATTATTGATATATCTTTCAAGATTGGCCAAGAAACATGCAGGCCGCATGATAATATTGTAAGACGGAATTACCAGGATGAACCCTCGTTCGTCCGATTGTTATAAACAGATTAATTTTGAAAATGAAATTAATAAAGCGGCCCCATGGGCTCCACGGTAGACGGCGCTCATTAGTGCGAGAGATGCAGAGTCACTATCAATTGGGCTGTACCGGTAGCCTCAGCTGCCGATGCTCAGCTTAGTTCATTTCAGTTCACTTGGCACAAGACAGAAGTGACCCCAAGGGCTAAACTTGCATCCACAGATGTTTCCGACTGTTTGCACAGAAATCGGCATCCTCCTTTGCAAGCTATCTGCTTTTCCTTATCTTTGGTGTTTCAGCGACCCCGTTACCGCTGCAAAGGAGTGGTGACTAAAGAAGAGCTCTTGGTGTTAGGTTTCAGTACCGAGTATTCCAGCAAAGCATAGCCAAAGTGATGTGAATCCAAATCAAATGAAGACTGATTTACAAGTTTATACGGTTCTCAATTAAACAATTATCAGAATGTACAAAAATCCGAAAGACTTATTTGCAGCCAATGAAACATTTAGCGAGAGCTGAAAGTCCAAGTTTATCGAGCACAGGCAGTCACCTGAAGACCCACGACGCAAAAAAGTGGCATCTCTCAAAGGGTGACATAAACAAACTAAGTGACGGGCACAGTGATTGAGTGGGCCTTGCAATTTGTTAAATGTGAGTTGTTCTTATGATTGATTATCCAATGAGCCGGAGGATTTTCAGAACAGCCCTCTACACATCTTGCCCTTAAGATGAGAAAACGATTACTGTGGGCATCCCAAAACTAGTTGGCAATGCAAAAGTAAAAGACCCCCAGGATATAGACAAAAACTCACCATTTACGATCCAATTTTACCTTCAAAGTATTGGCAGCACACGTGCTAACGGTATTTCTAGAAAGCATATTCCATCTATTAACCATTCCGTTACTGAAGAAGCGCGCTCCAGGTGTCAGCCGAGAGAGATGTTTTATAAGTTTCTTCACACTTCCCCTGATTCTGTAGTCTGAGTCTTCGTGGAATAGGGTCTAAGGGCTAAATCCTCTCCGGTCTTAAACTATTGTGAAAGCAATAATCACAGCCCCTCGAGCCTCCGGTGTTCCACTGAGAACAAATTCAAGTCATTCAATCATTGTTCGAAGGTCTTTTGTATTTGGTCCATAGTCATGCCCGTCGATAGCTGTTGCATTTACTCCAAATTGCCCTTATCTTTTCGGAAGGATGGAGATTGAGCCTAAAAGCATGGTTTTGAGTGCAGCCTAAGGAATTTCTTATATATATAGGGAAAAATTCTCCGTATTACTGCACGAAAGCGCTGACCACAGCCTAAAAAGCTCGCCTCGGGCTCTCTTTGCAGACCCCGTATGTAAGTCGACGCACTTAAAATCCGACGTAACTTGGGTCTCAAGGCCCTTTACTTTAGTTAAGGCAGTTATGGCGAAGGTGGTAACTTCGTACGCAATTGCAATGCCTTCTGCGTTGCAAGCAAGCAAGTAAAGTTACGTGGTATATCCAGCATTTCTGCCCAATCAAATACTGGGACGATATCACTGCCAAGATTAAGTTGTCCAAAAGAACCAAATACATTCAAATCAACCTCAAAGCAAATGATAGAAAACCGCATTGCCACAGCTAAATCATTTGAGAGCAGCAACCAAAACGGTGAACTGAGTTTGTCACAGCGAGACTACAATTGATATGGTGTGACGGTTTGCGTGCCTCCATGATCCAAAGAGGTATACAGGATAGCTTATATGAAGCCGAAGATCCAATCATGTCTATAAGGTCAACGGGTGAGGCCTGACGAAGTAGTCTCCTGGTCCTCCAAGTCGAGTTTGATCTCGGTTAGCAGCTCAGTCAGAAAACGAGTGGAAGAACAATTACTCCAAGTACATGGACTTCCATTCAGCTATGCCTCGCTGCCTTGCGGTCAGGTTCATGTCAAAACCAAAGGCTTTGGTTGAGAACCCTAATCGTTTTTCTTCTTAGCGGCTGGACTCCATTGCAGCACCCGTCCATCGATCCCCATGAGTTACACGCCTACAAATAATTCCATACTGCATCGGTCGTCCGGCAGGATAATCAGGACCGCGCTGCCCATTGCATCGAGCGCAGGTGGGATGGGTAGTGATAAGTATGCTACTGCTCAGAGTTCCCTCTCTTTTATTCAACCTGTCTCTTCTGTCTCCAACCCAATCTGTTCGCCCCTTCTGCCTACCCATAGTATCTCCATTGATAACATGCTCGATACTCGCAGCGGATTATTGTCAAGTGGTGTAGTAGATGGTATTCAATCTGTCAGCTCACATTTCCTCAAGCCTCGTCAGCCTCTACATCTGGGTTCCTTCAATGTGCAAGTTGGCCAACAGGCATGTTTGGCTCTGACAGTGGACTCACTTTCGACTGATACCTGCTGCGTGAGTGAAACACGAACTCAGGATTCGAGTTGAGTAGAGTAATTCAACTAACTGCGCCGAACGTCTCGTCAAGATGTTTTCTTCGCATTTCAGGAGACGAAGCAGCTCAAGCTGTGCGTGTGGGTCAACGTGGTGTAGGACTAGTCTTGAGTGAGAACGCTGAAGCAGCCCTTTTTGATTGGATCCCAGTCAACAGTCGCTTGTGTGCCATGAGACTGCAGGGATCAGTTGTCGTCCGAAAGGATAGTAGTGTTAAGCGTAGTTTATTTGTTATCTCGGCATACGCTCCAACAGACTGCAGCACTGACATGGAGAAAGACGAGTTTTACGATAACCTCGTCACTCTTGTTCGGAAGAGTAAACGCTCTGACATTGTAGTGGTAGCAGGTGACTTTAATGCAAAAGTGAGAAGACTTAGTGCATCGGGGTCCTGTTTAAGTGGGCGTTGCGCCTGGCCTGCACTGCGAACACAACGGGGAAAGACTTCTCTAATTCTGTGCAGATAATCATTTATTCATATCTAGTGCAAATTTCCGACACATTTCGCGTTGCACTGCGACATGGCGCTCTAACTCGACAGACACTCTAAGTCAGATTGACCATATCGCAGTTAGCTACCGTTGGCGCGGTTCTGTCCAGAACTGTAGATCATACTGGACCACGTACGTGGATTAGGAAAATGTGTTAGTTTTATTGCGATTTTTACTGTAGCTGAATGGCCGTCGACGCAGGCCACAAAGCCGCTTGGCTGTCGAACGTTTGTTTGATTCGGCTGTTCGCAACAGCTAAGAACAGAAACTGTCCGAGGAACTGAGAACATCGACCAGTGGCAATATAGACGATCAGCGGGATCAAATTAAGCAGGCGATGCATTTGGCAGCGAATTTCGCCTGCGGTCTTATGTCTAGCGTTCATCAAAAACACTGGATCTCGCAAGCGTCGCTAATTCTAATGGAGCAAAAACGCGAGCTGCCTAACTGCAAGGGAACGAATACGATGCGTTGGCAGTTGCAGCGTCAGTTGACCATAAGCCTTAGGAATGACCGCGAAAGCTGGTGGGTTGAGGTTGCCGAGGAAATGGAAGTGGCGTCCGCTTCACTTAACAGTCAAAGACTGTTTAAGCTCCTACTCGACAGCGGTGGGCGTCGAACTTCGATTAGTGAAGTCGTGTAGGATAGGACTGGAGAGCTCATCAATGGTAAACAGGAAAGACTGGACCGTTAGGAAGAACATTTCAAGGATCAGTTTAGCTGGCCATACGCTATCGTATCTAGTTCGACGTCTGGAGCTATGAATCCTTGGGAGGTGTCACTTGATCCCCCAACGGAAGTGTAGGTGGAGTCGAATATTCGGCTTCTGAGGAGGAGAAAAGCTGCCGGTCCCGACGAACTTCCCCCAGTTCTTTCCAAATTTGGTGGAGGTGCTGATGAAATCACTTACTTCCTTGCTTCATGATATTTGGAACGAGGAGCGTATTCCGCTATCGTGGGGTGAGTCACTGATTATACCCACCATCAAGAAAGGTACATGGAGTGACTGCAGCAATCATCGTGGGATTATTTAATTTCGATAGTTACTAAGGTGTTAGCTTCGATAATGCTGCGCCGTTTGACACCGATTCGCGAGAGTAATATCCGCGAACAACAAGCCGGATTTCGGCCAGGTCGAGGCTGCATCGACCAAATATTCACTCTTCGACAGATACTCGAGACGCGCCACACGCACCGGTGCCCTACGATCGTAGTCTTCCTCGACTTGAAAGGTGCTTTCGACTCCGTGGATCGACCGACACTACTCAGCGCTCTCCACCGGAGGGGTATGCCAACGAAGTTTGTGAACCTGTTGCGAGCATTGTACTCGCATACCTATGGTCGCGTTAGGGTATACGGTGAACTGTCACGTTCATTCGAAACGACTAGTGGCGTTCGACAAGGGTGTCCCATCTCTCCATTCTCGTTCAACTTCGTCATGGACGAGGTTATGGAAGATTCTTGAGGAGGTCTCCGGGATGTGGGAGTCGAACTGGAAAGTGGAGGGAAGCTATGCGACCTAGATTACGCAGACGACGTGGTGTGTCTGTTCGAGTCTGCGGACCATGCACAACGGGCACTAGATAGACTGTCGAGATCGGTTGCTCAGTTTGGCATGTGCTTTGCACCTTCAAATTGCAAGGTACCGCTACAGGACTGGACGACAGCAGCGCCGAACTTGATACTGGATGGAGAGGAACTAACGACTGTGGACCGTTTCACCTACCTTGGTAGCTGCGTGTCTAACGGTGGTAGCTCGCGATTAGAGATAAGTATGCATATACCCAACGCTCGTGCAGCTTGCGCTGGCCTGAGTCACCATTGGCGGCCTGATATTTCACTGAAGTTGAAAGGTCGTTTGTACTGTGCTGCAGTGCGTTCAGTTCTGTTGTACGGTTGCGAAACGTGGAGTATGCGTGTGGGCGATGTTCGTCGGTTGGAGGTTTTCGACAACCGATGTTTACGTAGTATGGCTAGGATTGGATGGAGTGACCGGGTTAGTAATATTGAGGTTAGGAATCCGGTATTGGGTGCCACTTCTGAGAATAGCTTGTTTCAGCGTATGAAACTCAGTAGACTACGCTGGTTGGGTTGGGTCACGTGTTGCGTATGACGAACACTCGTCTACCGTACCGTGCCTTATTTTGTGTCTCCTAAGGAATGGAAGAAGCCATATGGAGTTCAGCAGATGACGTGGTAACCTGGGATGATAAAATGTACAACGAACATAGGTAATTTAGGTAACTCACTTCTTCATGGTTTGGTTTCTAAAGACTGGTCGACTAGTTTGCTTGAGACACTGAATGATATGGCAGTGAACCGTGAACAGTGGCGATCGTGCTGTCATTTTCTATCGAATCAGAATGTTTGAGAATGTGTGCTTCTACTGTTGCACCGTGTTGCATGTGTTGTCTGCAGCAGCATCTTATCTTTTCTCACCTGTTTAGGCCCACTCTCTGTTCCCGTTGGATTTTCCCCTTACTATGTGAACGGATATCTCTGGTAAAATGCAGCGTTCAGTTAGGCTTGCTTTGGTGTTTAACGCTGAACGATGATGAAGATGACCTGAATACCGATCCTTCGGGTACTATACTAATGATCATCCTTTATCCGAACTTGCCACCCTGATTCGGACGTAAAAGCTGCTACCATCTAAATATTCATGTGCCCATATCAGTAACAATGTAATGAGTGTTTGAGCAATACATGCAAAACCGAATCCATAAATCCAAAACATCATTTGTTCATAAATTCTACGATGCCGGAATATAAAGTTAATCAATATACAAGCATAAACGAACCCCAGATACCTCAAAAGGAACGAAAATATCATTGTAAAGAAAACGCACGTGATTCATGCGGGATGCAAAACAGTGAGTGCCAAAACTATGCAATGGTTTGGAGAAAACAGACCTTCGAGTTAACGAAAAAAAGGCGCATAAGTAAAAACAATGCAGCCGGCTGCACGCAGCGTTTTCATGAATTCCAATACCACAGGTATTCCACGGTTATGTTTCACATCTGCCACCTATGCCAAAGGCTCGTGACCTCAGCTAAAGTAGGTGATGGTTTACCGAGCCAAACGCCTTACTGGATTCCAGATAACGCACTTCCACCGGCGTGCGTCCATCCGGTATAGGATTTACTTTGTTTGAGATGCGCAAGAGGTTTGTAAGGCAGGACCTGTTGTTCAGATATCCGTGTTTAGCGGGGCAAACCATCGAATGCTACACCAGGTGGGGTTGAAGCATTTTCTTGATAATAAGTTCTGGCACGTTGCAAAGGTCTCTTGTCAGGTTCATTGACCTTTATCATCCTGCTTCCGATCACGAACCGCCCTTGTGAGAAAGCATTACCACTTTAGTTTCCTAGTCCTGTGGCAATTATTCATGCTGCAGTGTTGCCTTATGCAGTAAAAAATTGGCTATGGCAAGAAGTTTGCCAAACGTTTTGTAATAGCCGGGTGGATCTGATCTGATCCCGCCGGTTTACTGACTTGTATATCCCCTAGATGCAGACGAATGATATTCTTTGTGAACTGCAGATCGCCCTTATACACCCTAAGTGCACCAGTAAAGTAGTTAATTTTTACTTTTTTCCTATTGACATCATTCATTGAAGCAGAATTTTCATCTGTCATTACTAGGTCCACCCCATTCTAAAGTTCTTTATTTGATTGAACGTAAGGGCAATATTTCTTGGGCTCTTTCTAAACGCATTTGGTTAACTTCGTCTCGCAATCGTTTTTGGCGTTTTCCACTAATCTGTAGGTCGTACTTCTATGCTTGGCCTAGCAAACCGATGCCTGACTGACCAGGTGGTCTTTACACAGGGACCAACCACGGTCCTGACGCTTTATAGTCCTACGAATGTCTGCCACTGCACTGCACTGCCTTCTTTTCGTCGTCCCTTCAGCGGTGCAAACTTGTTCCGGGGGGGGGGGCAGCAGGAACTCCTTCGATATCCGTCACAAGTTTCACTAGCATCCCGTGGCAACCACATAGCGCCCCATCACAAAGCCTCCCTATATCCATTTCCTTGACACTTCACATCATCCTTGGTGCGGCCATTGGAAGCGGTAAAGAAAGAGTGCATTTATCGATCACGTGCTCAGTCTAGCCCAGAAGAAGGGCAAGTATGTAGCTGCTCCATATCCTTCTCTTGTTTTGTAATCACTAAGTCCAGTAGAGGTGGAGTACATCCAGCTCTATACCTGATGCTCTCGTTTATATATTAATGCATGAAATTTTCACGCAGCCAATCCAAAAATTCTCTTTCCTGAATCCCCGGTACGCATATTTTAGCCCCCAAGTTGATATGCGGAAAGTTGAAGAGATCCACGATCAATACCTTGGCGGGAACAGTCATTGTGTCTTTCAGGGCTCGAAAGGGACAGCTGTCTCTATCATTGCTCAAACCTGGGGTGCAATAAACACAGACCAAGTAGACTATCCCCTGTGTTGGCCATGTAGGCGTAACGGTGCATACTTGAACATTCCAAATCCCAATTTCGGATGAATTATCCATTCTCTAACAAGCATGGCCGCTTCCCTACCTGGAAGTTCCACCTTCCTGCCTAGCCTACGTACAGGAAATTTCTCTAATGTCACCCTAAGTGAGTGGTCATTGCTGGATAACCACGAAGTTACCATAACTGCAGTAGGCGAGGCTTGATGGTCATCAGCGAACGCACTTATCACCGCCCACTTGTTATGTATGCTCCATGCCCTTGCGTAGATTACCACCTCCCAGGGCGATCGGCGTGCGCTAGCAGCACACCTTAACTCGGTGATACCTTCGGATTCCCGCGATCTCGGAGAATGTCGAATCCCTATATACTTCAAGTGATTTCTCAAGTTAAAGTGCGCCTCGGGTGGAGTACCCGAAGAAAGGGCACGTTTTACGTCTGTCGCTCTTACATGCTGGTGTTGCTTGGTATCTTTATTGCGGGTTTATCCTAGTCCTGGCCGTTTTAAAAACCCTCCAACGGTGTACATATTGCCCCCTTCCAGGTGCTCTGATTGAAGCAGCCATTTGCAGGTTGCTGAGATTCAGGATCCCCTTTTGCCTCCTGGCTAGTCCAAGCCTCGTTTTCTAGCACATCCTGGATGACTAGTCCTCGTTCACTAAGCAGCGGAGAGCCTTTAAGTCCTTGAGAGACCGTGCCTCTTACCAGCATGGCCGGCGTTCCAAGGAAGCTCATTCGCGGGTCACAGGATGGAAGTCTACTTTGGCATGGAGGATCCTGAGTTAAACAACGGAACGACTAGACGGGAAAGCCAAGTTTGATTGAGTCGTCAATAAATTTTAGTTACCATCACTTCCTAAGAAGGACAGAACCAGAGGGCGTGTTTAACCAGTGTGGCCAAAAGCTGTGCAGAAGAAAAAAGTCAGTGTAAGTTTGCATGATTTATGCAGCAGTTGGCTGTGGGCTTGTGAATTGGGGCACGGAGGCTGGTGTAAGCGACTTAATGACGAAAAGGTAGAGCCCCATTCGACTGGTGGGTTTTCTGACGTGGTTGGAAAATGAGCAGTGCAGTTAAACAGAGAAGACTGGTTTGGAGGGCGAAAGGATGCAGCTTAATTTTCTACACTACTGTTCCCTGTGAGATGAAAGGAGTGAAGCAGACCGAGAGGAAATAAGAGATTATTAGAGAAGAATGGCGGCTGGGCAAAGTCAAGTTAAGAGAAGGTAGATGAGACATCGAATATTTGACTGCCTCATTGAAAGCATAAGCAGATCAGTGGAACTGATGGAATTCATGGAGTTAGGGTCGACTATCGAGGGCAGAGCATCTTAAATTGATAAAACGGTAGGGGGAAGAGTCAGAAGCAACCGAGTAAATACGGACGCGAATGTCGCCCAAGATGTTTAGGCGTAGGTCGAAAAATATGATGTGGAATTGTGATATCACTCTAGCTGGGAAAAGAAAATCAAGAAAGATAGTGGAATTGGATAGTCCTGTACGTCTAAGACGCACAGATGAAGACACAGATCACAGCAAATTAAAAGAAAGCAAAAGGCTTTACGACTCGACTGTGTTATTGCGCACATCAAAAGAAGTAAATAGAATAGGTGCGATATAGGAAACAAAGGGCGAATAGCCATGATGTTCGGGTACTACCACTTCTATTGAAAATTAGTTCTATACCCATGGAGACGAAAAACGTGAATAAGATTTTATTGGCTGTGCATTACATGCATTAAGGGACAAGCAGTGCAGCAAAAATGTTGCGAAGGTCAGCAACAAAACGTGAGGAAAATTCTCAATGACGAACGAATTTCTTGCGTTCTTTACAGTGAGCTTCGGGGAACAATTCTGAGGATCACAGGGGAGATGCCGATGGTGCTATGAAATGGGACTTTAAACAATGAAAGGATATCAATAACGTGTGTTTCAGGTGAAAGCTTCTGCCATATAAATGCGCGTTTAACTAAAAAGAAGTTTGACCGTAATTTTTTTCTGAAAAATGAGACGGGGCCCGTGTATTGGCCATTCCTTAGTGAGTATGCGGTGCTGCTAAATTCCCTTAAAAACAGAGAGGCCTCGCATGGCTTTTTTCATTAGAAAATGAAAAATATGACACTAACTTTTAGTCCGCGTAACTAGAGTTATTCCAGATTCAACAAGATGGAACTCTCCTTATAACTGAGTCCCGGACCGTTTTCCACTGATCTCTCATTAAACGATCTTTGCATGTTTTCAATAGCTATTCGGTCGTGCGCTTCCGGGGAAAGTTTGTTCATCCATCCGTGTGCGAAACATATTACTGAGAAGAAAAACTAATACTTTCGTTTATTGATCTTTTCAATATTATCAATGGTTGTAGTGAAGTTTCCGAGGTACTTAGAACTACTGACTACCTCCGCGCGAACATCAGAGACCCAAGATGCCATGAAACGACTGACCAGACTACAAATCACTAAGGTAGCAGAATGCAGGGCGTTCCCGATGGGTGGCCAATGATAGCTAGTACGACCAAATGGGATCATATCGAGCTTTCGAACTAGTGTCTTGAAAAGTTGGGGGCAAGTCGAACCAGACAAATTATCGAGGCTCAGCAGACGCACTATCGTTTGTTTCGATTGACTCGACAAACTTTCACCTGAGCCCTTTGTTTGCGATCTAAGGTGAAAGGTGAGAACTTCTGATCGCCCTTTACCTAGCATGTTCCCAATCGTCACACCTAAGTTAACGGTAACGCCCTTGATTAATGCAAACCAGAAGAGCAACGAACGACCCGGTAGGGGGAAATGGCAAGGACAGACTGAGAGGGTTAGAAACAATGCAATCAGGCATGTGAAATCTTTGCTCGCGGCTAATAAATCCAACTATTCTAATTATTTCCGTTTAAGCGGGACCAAATAGCTCAGATCGTTTTGTCGGCGATAAATCAAATAAAGTATGACGATATATCACTAGACTTTACATGAAAGCAAACCTCCCGAGCTGTTCAAATCTTAGCGGTTGCGCGATCGTGAATTTGCAAATATCAACAGCTGAAAGTCACTAAAGAAAAAACAAATTTAAATAACCAAACACATTTAGGTGCAAAATTCTTTTATTATGTACATATTAAAATAGCGGACAGACTTCATCGACGCCTCTTTGACT
This sequence comes from Fasciolopsis buskii, assembly GCA_008360955.1. Lineage (NCBI taxonomy): Eukaryota > Metazoa > Platyhelminthes > Trematoda > Plagiorchiida > Fasciolidae > Fasciolopsis > Fasciolopsis buskii. The sequence continues at coordinate 21,257 of LUCM01003434.1, forward strand.
GGGATCGTTTGTGTTTCATCTTTAAACCGCCTCCCTTGGCTTTCATCCGACCAACTTTCTTTGGAGCATTTTGATGTTTGCTTGGATCGAAGTCTCGTTTTAATCCCATTCCGAATGAATCTCTTGTATTTCGTTTGCTCCGTTTTTTCTGTCCGCCGTGGCCGTATTTCTTGTTTTTATAGTCTCGTTGACGATTAATCCTGCAAAATGGGGAGGAATCGATAATCGATCATACATATAAACCGATCTGTCGGTACAAAGAAAAAGGAAACTTCCAGGGAATTGCATTCCTTGAAGGAGCTGGAGCCACTCAAATGCTTATAATTTCGAACTCAACATTAAAAAACATCAAGTTACCAAGTCACTGAAGGTGACGGGACTTGAACTCAGGATTGACATAATCTGAAATAAGCGAGGATCGATCGCTACTTCTCGGATTCGAATAACTAAGACCGGTCAAAAGTGACACCAACAGGTTACAGTTAACGGGCCATACATCGAGTTAGGCTTTCGATGGGATATTTCCTTGCACAAAATGAAATCTACTTCATCATGTTTACATGAACACTGCAAGAAACAGCTGGGAGACATTTATGCTCCGATCATTCTGTGATGAGTAAATGCCATTGACTTTAGTGCAGTCCTAGTGTAACATCAAGAAACACACGCTGACCAAGATAGTTTTCATCTTTTGGTCCGACGGTTGTGTAGCGAAAAAGTTAGCAATAGACCGATGGAAAAAATTGGATCAAATATGGCAGGATGCACGATGAGTCTGTACGAAGTGACTGAGCAACCGATTTCGACTGGATGTCCTCAAGATAATCAATGTATCCTGAAAATCTGATAACAACAGTTGATGAGCAATTCGAGGAGATGAATCTCCTTTCAGGAAGTAGGACATGCCGCGTATCCTATAAACGCGCTGCTATTATCAACAACTCTATCGGCCAGACCATGCAGAATGTCATCGGGTTCGATTAAGTGATGGGTGCCCATGGGTTCAAGACAGCTACTTATCCTGAACGTACCGGGAGATTCTCCCGAAGGACCATGCATCTCAAGCGACTTTTGCTTTCAATTCAAGTGAGATGAAGCCAAATGCTCGGTACTGAATACCAGTGACTGACAATCAACCTAGAAGAGATCGTTAAACTCACTTTCTACGATTGGCTATGTCTTTGGCTCGGTGGAATCCAGTCTGCTTGGTTTCCGCCTTTTTTTGATTCAACTTCGGTTCGTGCTCATCACGAAACTCGCTCAGAATACTGTCCAAAAGGTCGGCCTGATTATGGCCTGAAAAAAATCGGTCGAAGAAGAAGATAGAGAACAGTAGTCAATTTTTCGTACGGTAAAACATAACAAAGCCATGAGAAAATGTGACTTACGACAAATATTAAAATGTCATGAGTTCCAGCGCAGTAGAGATTTCTAAGGTAATAAACTTTAGATTCGTGCTGTAAGGAACTCTCGCGCATGACCTGCCCGACTGAACCTTAAGAGCCGTGAGTCGAGGGTGGTCAAAAAGATAAAGTGCATGACAATCCAAAAAGATCGGGGTTTCATTTGAGACAGGAGTACAGAAGACTTCAATTTCGAAATAAGACTGCACTTCGCAACATTCACCTCGAAACAACTGAAAAATGCTACCCTGAACTTTCGGATGGTATTAAGGTCGTCTCTGCGTGATCTTTCTACCAGGTTCGATACGAAAGATTTATGCGGATATTTCGTTGTTACATCCACGCAATTTGTGTAGTCGTTTTGGTGTTTATTGGAGACAGCTAGTACATTCAACATCATCATCACCATCGCTCGGCGTTAAACAATAAAGCAATCCTCACTGACTGCTATCATTTCACCAAGGTAACTAATGGCTACAAAGAGAGTGAATATCCAAGGGGAGCAGGGAGTGGACCTACATGGGCGGGAAAAGATAAGGTCCTGCTGCAGCCAACACATGGAATAGTCTAACTGTACGAACGCACGTGTTTTCAATCATTCTGATTCGATAGAAAATGACAACACGATCGCCACTGTTCACGGTTCACTGCTGTATCCCCCAATTTCTCCAGCCAACCAGTTGAGAGGTCTTTCAGACCTCAACCACGAGGACGTGAGAGAACCACTTTACCAAAAATCGCTGTACATTTTATCATCTTACCTTGCCACGTGATCTGCTAACTTCTTCCTAACTTCTCCCACTCCAAGACAGGAACGTAAAACAAGGCACGGTAAGGTAGACAAGTGTTAGCCACACGCAACACGTGACCCAACCAACGTACTCTACTAAGTTTTATAACCTGGAACAAGGTATTCTGAGAGCCGGCACCTGGTATTAGATTCCTGACCTCCACATTACTTACCCTGTCACTCCATACAATCCTAACCATAGTACGCAGACATCGGGGGTCCAAAACCTCCAACCGACGAACATCTCCCACACGCATACTCCATATCTCGCAACCGTACAGCACAGCTGAGGGCATGCGTTCGCGGATATTACTCTGGCGAATCGATGTTAAATGGCGCAGAATTATGGAAGCAAACACCTTAGTAACTATTAGAATCAAACTAATCCCACGATGCTTGCTACAGTCACTTTGTGTGCCCTCCTTGAAAATGGGTACAATCAGTAACTCACTTCAGGCTAAAGGAATACGTCCCTGGTTCCAAATATCACGAAGAAAGGAGGTAGGTGATCTCATAAGAGTTTCTCAACTAAGTGTGAAAAGAACTGGGTGAAGGTGGTCGGGATCAGCTGCGTTTCCCCTTTTCAGAAACCGAATACTCGACTGCACTTCCACTTAAGTTGGGGGATCAAGTGACACCTCCCAAGGACTCACAGCTCTAGACGTCGGCCTAAATAAGTTAACGTGCGGCTAGCTAAACTGATCCCTGAAGTGCAAAACCCAACGGTCCAACCATTGACGTTTGCCATGGATGAGCTCTACATTCCCGTCGCACACGAATTCACTAACCGAAGTTCGACGCCCACGGCTGTTGCGCATAGGCTAAAATAGACTTCGACTAATACCCGAAGCGGCCGCTACTTCCATCTCTTCGGCTAACTTAACGCACCAGTTTTCACGGTCATTCTTAAGATTTATCGTCGACTGGCGCCTCAGCTGTCGACGCATCTTATTTACTTCTTTGCATTTAGGCAGCTGGCGATTTCGCTCCATTATGCCTCGCAACTATTGCGAGATGCAGTGTCTTCGATGAACACTAGATCTTGTGTCAGAGGCGAAATCTGCTTCCAAATACATCACCTGCTTAATTTGATCCCACTGCTTGTCTACATTGCTGCTCATCGAAGTTCTTAGTCCCTCGGATAGTTTCTGCTCATACCAATCGCGAACAGCCGAATCATACAGACGTTTGACGGCCAATCGGCTTTGTGGCCTGCGTCGATGGCCATTGAGCTGCAGCAAAAATAGCATTCAAATTACCGCATGGTCGGATTCGGCGTACGTGGTCCAGTACGAGCTACAGTCGTGGACAGAACCGCGCCACCGGTAGCTTACTTCAATATGGTCGATCTGACTCAGACCACCTGTTGAGTTAGAGCGCCATATCGCTGTGCGACGCCGGCTGTGTCGGTTATTGTCTGTGCAAAACCGGAGAAATCCTCCCCGATATCTGATTGCCGAGCAGGCAAGGCGCAACGCGTCCACCTAAACAGGACTCCGATGCACTCAGTTTTCCAACTTGTGCATTAAAGTAACCTGCCACCACTACAATGTCAGACCTTTCCTCTTCCGAACAAGAGTGACGAGGTCATCGTAAAACTCGTCTTTCCCCATGTCAGTGCTGTAGTCTGTTGGAGCGTATGCCGAGATGACAACTATACTACGCTTAACACCAATATCCCGACTGATCCCTGCAGTCTCACGACACAAGCGACTGTTAACCTGGATCCACTCTATAGGGGATTCTTCAGGCTTCTCACTTAAGACTATTCGTACGCCACTTTGAACCACAGCTTGAGCTGCTTCGTCTCTTGAAGTGTGAAGAAAATATCTTGACGAGACGTTTGGCGCAGCTAGTTGAATTACTCTACTCTATGTGAATCCTGAATTCGTGTTTCACTCACGCAGCAGGTATCAGTCGAAAGTGAGTCCACTGTCAGAGCCAAACATGCCTGTTGGCCAACTTGCACATTGAAGGAACCCAGATGTAGAGGCTGACGAGGCTTGAGGAAATGTGAGCTAACAGACTGAAAACCACCTACTACACTACTTGACAATAATCCGCTGCGAGTATCGAGCATGTTATCAATGGAGATACTATGGGTAGGCAGAAGGGGCGAACAGATTGGGTTGGAGACAGAAGAGACAGGTTGAATAAAAGAGAGGGAACTCTGAGCAGTAGCATACTTATCACTACCCATCCCACCTGCGCTCGATGCAATGGGCAGCGCGGTCCTGATTATCCTGCCGGACGACCGATGCAGTATGGAATTATTTGTAGGCGTGTAACTCATGGGGATCGATGGACGGGTGCTGCAATGGAGTCCAGCCGCTAAGAAGAAAAACGATTAGGGTTCTCAACCAAAGCCTTTGGTTTTGACATGAACCTGACCGCAAGGCAGCGAGGCATAGCTGAATGGAAGTCCATGTACTTGGAGTAATTGTTCTTCCACTCGTTTTCTGACTGAGCTGCTAACCGAGATCAAACTCGACTTGGAGGACCAGGAGACTACTTCGTCAGGCCTCTACCCATTGACCTTACAGGCATGATTGGATCTCCTCTATCTCGATAAGAGAGAAGTTTAAATGGAAACCCTTGGATTTACTCATTAGATTTACTTTCAATGAGAAAATGGAGAATTTACGCATTTGGATATAAAAATACACTAGGCTGATGAATAACTTGTCACGTTGATCAAATACAGACGACGCCCAAAGACCGCCGGCGGGTGTTCTACGGAAATCCGGCGCCCGCTCCTAACTTTTGACCATCCAAGTGTTTTAGGAGCATTTCCGTTTTAAGCATGCGCAATCGAACTTTCCACGTAAGCGCACCATTTCTCGACATACGACTGATTGGCACTACTTATTACCGCACACTAATCTACAAGTTGCCACAGAAGTAGCTGTCCTGACAAGAAAAATTTAAGTGACAGTGCACATCATATGGTCGGGATGACGTAACATGGGCCCTGGAAAGCCAACGCGTGGGCAAGCCTAAATGGACTTGGGTGAGCGGGCACTTTTGGGCTTTTGCAGTGGGACCGCTGCACAAATAAATCAGGCTAGCTGAAATGGATGGGTAGATCAGACATCAACCAGATACGGGAGTCGTTTAGAGCTTGACTCCATCGGGTAAAAAACTGAACCCTTCAGTGAATTGATTCATTACGTAAACAGAATTATCGTATGTCCGTAAGACCCGATAATCGAAAGACATCGTAAAAGGGGATCATACACGAAAATCCATGTAAGAAACAGTCCAGTGATCCCGGCTTTAAAATGAGAAGACTTGTAGGCGAGCGAAAAGACAGAAACAGAATGTTCCAGTCTCAGGAAGATCGAGAGAGAAAGAGAGAAGTACGACGTCCAATGACAGTTGTGATGAGAATGATTAGCTGCCTGTATGTGAGCAGCGAAAGTTACAACGACTCAGGCAAGCCCCAAGGAACGAAATCCAAAATAGTAACGATAAAAAAAGAACAGAGGCAGAAGTAGACGAAGCCATAATCATAAGTGCTGCAGTATTCACGTGCGGGACGAGCAGATGAGCTGGGGTGGAGATTATGTTGCCAAATATAAAACAACTTTGCGTGCGACAGGAGGATAAAGCCGAGATATAAAAAGTGGTCAGCAGAAGGAGGAGGTAATAAATAAACCAAGGAGAGAAACGGTCAGTGGAGTGAAGTTCGGTCGAATCAAAGGACAAGCATAGGAAGGACTGATGGCGTCACAAAAAAATAAACAAGGTTTTTGAGTCGAGACATGTTTGTGATAGCAGATGCTCAACATGAGAATAAAGTAATACAGCTGTTGATGTCCGCACAGTAAGGAGCGCGATAGGAAAGGGGACAATAAAAGACGGCACTCTCAGTGACGAAAGTTCACTGGGTTGGATGTTGTGGACAAAAGATAACTAAAATGACTGGAAAAAGGTAGACGCTAGTAATGAGGTGTGAGCGATGCCAGAATCCATCTTAATAAATGAATAAAAGTGATTTGAGCAACCTGTTCAGCACATGTTGTATCGAGACACTAAGTGGTCCAACACATGCTGAATTGCCCATGGATTGTTCAAAATCCTTGTTCCCTCGGAGATGATCAACTCCACCATCCAACAGACCAGATAGAGCGTTCTGTAGAACATCCAGGGGATAAAGGGTAGTCTTGTCACAATCCACTGGAGACGACAAAGAGTGAAGAAAGCTGGCCATAAGCCCTAACCCGATCTGGGATATGATGATATAACACCTTGGTAACCGACGCAAAATCCTCAGGTACTCCACACCTCAACAAACGGTGGCATAGTGGGGACTAATCGACGGAGCCAAAGGCCGTTCAAATGTCTAGGAATACAATGACCGTCGACCTTGGGAAAGTAAAGCGGTGCTCTAACAATTACAACTGTCGAAGGGTGAACAGCTCTGATCGTCGTATCTGTGAACGATGCGAAGCCCAGCTTGTTATTTGCAAGGTTGCTCTCTTCACGCGTGTTGTACAACCCGCGAAGAATGACGGACACTGTCAGCTTTGATATTACCGAGATAAGGCTGACGTCTATGGTTAGTGCATTCACTGTGCGAATCCTTCATAAAGATGGTAAAACAGTCAGCTTGACCTACGGAGAGGGCACTTCCTCGGGATACCAGATTATCAAGGACAATACTTGAAGTACTGTTGACAGTTCCATTCCTTCATATTTAAATAGGGCTGGGGGAAGGCCATCGATGCGCGGCACTTTATGACGTCCTAAGGTTTGGATTTTCTTGTGGATGTTCGCCTCAGAAGGCGGATTTGTCAAAACATGCTACGGGACGCGAGGCGGAATTGTTGTGGGAGTGGCTAACGTTGATGCTGTTCCTGCCTGTCCGCGTAGGTTTATTCAATGAGCATAAATTCACCTTATTCACGACTAACCATTAACAGTGGCGGCTTTCCTCTTATCAGAAAATTAGAGGCGCGCGTTTTGGCTTGAAGTCAGACTGGGCTCCCAGTTCATTCGAAAAATATCACGCATGGACCGAAAATTGAACACTGACAGTCTTCGCACATGTCTGCCACAGCCACGCCTCCGAACCTTATGGCAGAAGCAGCTTCAGTGCTTTAATGCACCCCCAATCTCTATTCGATAAGTGGATACCAAAATGTCACAGGTGTCTCAGACAGGCAGAAACCTGCTGAGCTTTCTGGGTAAGCGATGGCAGCGTATTCGATATGGAGCTGCCACGACTGCCCAAATAAGTATAGCATAGCGAAATTTTCCACGCAGCAAGACTACTAGGAGTTTTGTTACTTTCTGGAAAGTATGCTCATACATTATCTGGCCAACCCGAGCATCATCCGAAATCAGATAGAGATAAAGAACGATTTGTAGACACCAGAGAAATGATCAGACGGACGTACCAGACTTCTTCCGTGATGCCTTGATCGCTTCAGTGAGTCGTCGTTTTTCTGCCTTACGAGCCTGAAGCACCGCCAGTTGAGTTTGTTTACCAAATTTGCGTTTTTCGCGCATCTGACGAGCGCGTTCACGTAGAGCTAAACGCTGCTGCGTTTCCACCAAATGTTTTTTGACCTGTGAACATGACAAACCGTAATAGAAACATCCAGTAAGCAAATGCGTTGCAACAGCGTATAGAATAGCATACTTGCAATATTCGTTCAGTTCAATGCGCTTTAAAACGTGTTCGAACAGTAGTTCAATTGAGTTAAAAGTTGTAACTCCATGCACCTGAAGGCATAGAGCCAATGGTGATTTGATTCAGCAGATGCCAAATGGAAAAGATCAAAGCACATGGTAAAAGAGATCGAATTGTGGTCTGGTGAAGAAAATCAAAAAAATTGGACGAGACTGCAACCGAACAAACATGGTCATTGAAGATGTCACTGAGATTGCTGATGAAAGGTTTATAAAGCCTAAGAGTCAAGCTCAGTGAGCTACGTAGGAATACCGGACAATATTGAAGACTTATTAATTACCTTCGGACCAAGACTAACTAGCATCCATGGGGGCAGAGTGTACAGGCACTCTCCTACCTCCTTGATTGCGAGAAACAAAACGGTTCAAAAAAACTAGACGTCCGAAGAAACCCTTTACGGAGGCGCTGAGGGTACGAGCACTAGATTTTACAACTCACCCAATTACCACAACATTCACGACGAAACTGTGCGCTTTGCAAAGAGCGACTGCAAACTGGACTGGCCTGAAGACCTCGGTTGTGAAGGAGATTAAAAAGCTCTTTCAGCTGGGAACGTTCCCATTCGGGAAAGGCGAAACCCTATCTTCCAACGCGACGCAATGACAGCCGACATTTCAAACCAAGATATAAACAAAAGCAGTGAGAATAAATCTAACGCTTTCCAATCTATCCAATCTATCCGTACAAAATAAAAAGGCGACAGGGGAGAAATCGAAATTGAGCCTACCAACCAATCTAAACACCTCCGTGTCGTCCAGACGATGAGGAATACGGCATCGAATTCCGAAAAATGACATGAAAAACCGCTGTTTTATAACCAGCTAAAGAACTACACAAAGAAAGAAACATTTCGAATGAACTAATCCCACTTTCCGCAGAACCTAGCCACATAATCCGGATTTTCTAAAGACTGCTGTGGTGAGATTCTGTGAACCCAAAGTCTAACTGGACCTATAAGAGTCAACTCCCTGGTAAAGATTTTCATATCCTTTTGTTATTTATATCCATCCTCTAAAGAACGAGTTATCACGGAAAAGGGTATAGAAGAGCAGACGCAACATAATCTCGCCATCTCAACCTACTTCGGAAATGCTTTTAAATGCTGAACCCGTGGTTCAGTTATACTATGTCTTTCACATAACTTCATTTTAGCGTGGTGTGACGGCTTCCATAACTCCACAGATGGACGAGTTACATAGGATAGCTTACCTCAAGCCGAAAATTCAATCATGCCTCGAAAGTTAATGATTAGAGGTCTGACCAAGTAGCCTTCTAGTTCTCCGGATTAGGGGTTGATTTGGGCTAACAAATTAGCTAAAAACTTCAGAAATAAAATAACTGATTCAGGCGAATGCACCCCACCCCTCGCTGCCTTGCAGATATATTCTTATCAGAACCAAAGACTTCGGTTGAGAATCCCAATCGTTGTTCTGCTCAGTGGTTGAACTTTGTAGCACCATTCGTCCACAAACCTCTATGAATCATAAAAATACCAAATCTCATACTGCATGGGACTTCGCCGTGGTCAAGTGGATTAGACGTCTGCCAAAACATTTTGAAGTTTAAATCCCAAATCGAACGGTCATTTTGGTGATGGATGGCAATTGGCAGTAGCCCGGCTCGTCAGGATACCTGACCTACTACGACCGCATGCGATTCTGTGCCACACCAGGTTATAGGGTCAAGGCTTTCGACTCCACCGTCTCCCTGCTTTCATGTCTTGATTCCGGTGGCTATAGGACGCCTCATGATAATCAGAATAGCCCTGCCCACTGCATCGAGGAGAGTGGACAGTGACAATTATGCTCCTGCTCAGAGTCCTAGTGATGAGTTAATGTCCCACTGTCTTTTAGATGAGACTTGAGTCAAAGGCTCCAATGCAGTTCCCGAAATAAAAACACCTGCGGTGTGAGCACCCGTCCATCAACCCCCAAGAGTTACATGCCTGCAAATAATTCCAAACTGCAAGGGTCGCCGCGCAGGATACTCAGGACCGCATCAAACATTGAATCCAATGGGGTGGGTAGTGCTACTGCTACTGCACACAGTTCCCTCTCTTTTATTCAACCTGTTTCTTCTATCTCCAATCCAATCTCTTGGACCCCTCTGCCTAACCATAATGTCCTCACTAATAACACGCACGATACACACGAAGGTTCATTGTCATATAGTATAGTAAATGGTTTTCAGTCCGCCAGCCCATTTTCCCAAGCCCAGTCAGCTTCTAAATCTCGGTTCCTTCAATGTACGCACTCTCATGCAAGCTGGCCAACAGGCATGTTTGGCTCTGACAGTGGACTCACTTTCGACTGATACTTGCTGCGTGAGTGAAACACGAATTCAGGATTCACATAGAGTAGAGTAATTCAACTAGCTGCGCCAAACGTCTCGTCAAGATATTTTCTTCACACTTCAGGAGAAGAAGCAGCTCAAGCTGTGGTTCAAAGTGGCGTACGAATAGTCTTAAGTGAGAAGCCTGAAGAATCCCCTATAGAGTGGATCCAGGTTAACAGTCGCTTGTGTCGTGAGACTGCAGGGATCAGTCGGGATATTGGTGTTAAGCGTAGTATAGTTGTCATCTCGGCATACGCTCCAACAGACTACAGCACTGACATGGGGAAAGACGAGTTTTACGATGACCTCGTCACTTTTGTTCGGAAGAGGAAAGGTCTGACATTGTAGTGGTGGCAGGTTACTTTAATGCACAAGTTGGAAAACTGAGTGCATCGGAGTCCTATTTGGGTGGACGCGTTGCGCCTTGCCTGCTTGGCAATCAGATATCGGGGAGGATTTCTCCGGTTTTGCACAGACAATAACCGACACAGCCGGCGTCGCACAGCGATATGGCGCTCTAACTCAACAGGTGGTCTGAGTCAGATCGACCATATTGAAGTAAGCTACCGGTGGCGCGGTTCTGTCCACGACTGTAGCTCGTACTGGACCACGTACGCCGAATCCGACCATGCGGTAATTTGAATGCTATTTTTGCTGCAGCTCAATGGCCATCGACGCAGGCCACAAAGCCGATTGGCCGTCAAACGTCTGTATGATTCGGCTGTTCGCGATTGGTATGAGCAGAAACTATCCGAGGGACTAAGAACTTCGATGAGCAGCAATGTAGACAAGCAGTGGGATCAAATTAAGCAGGTGATGTATTTGGAAGCAGATTTCGCCTCTGACACAAGATCTAGTGTTCATCGAAGACACTGCATCTCGCAATAGTTGCGAGGCATAATGGAGCGAAATCGCCAGCTGCCTAAATGCAAAGAAGTAAATAAGATGCGTCGACAGCTGAGGCGCCAGTCGACGATAAATCTTAAGAATGACCGTGAAAACTGGTGCGTTAAGTTAGCCGAAGAGATGGAAGTAGCGGCCGCTTCAGGTAACGGTCAAAGACTGCTTAAGCTTGCACTTGACAGCGGCTGTCGGCGAACTTCGGTTAGCAAAATCGTGTACGATAGGTATAGAGAGCTCATCCATGGTATACAACAAAGGCTGGACCGTTGCGTTGAGCACTCCAAGCATCAGTTCAGCTGGCCACACGCTAACCTATATAGTCTGACGTCTGCAGCTGTGAATCTCTGGGAGGCATCTGTCTACACAGTACCGCTAGGATTGCATGGAGTGACCGGGGAAGCATTGTGGAGGTCAGGATTCTAGTGCTACGTGTCAACTGTAAGAATACCATATTCCAGCGTGTGAAACTTAGTAGACTGTGCTGGTTGGTTTAGGTGTTGCGTATGGCGAACACTCGTATACCATACCGTGCCTTATTATGCGCTCCTCCAACTTAATGGATGGGCCCATGGGGAAGTCAGCAGATGACGTGGCAACGTGGATTGAGATGTACAAAGAACTTAGGTAAAATAGGTGGGTCATCACCGTTCAGCGTTAAACAGCAAGACAAGCCTCACTGAACGCTGCCTTTCCCCTAGAGTTACATTTTTCTATAAAAAGAGTAAATATCTGAGGGGAATAGGGAGTGGACCTACACAGGTGGGAAAAGATAAGATCCTGCTGCAGCCAACACATGGAACACAGTCTAACAGTACAAACGCACTTTCTCAATCATTCTGATTCGATAGAAAATGACAACACAATCGCCACCGTTCGTGGTCCATTGCCATATCTTTTAGTGTCTCCAGCCAACTAGTTGACGAGTCTTCCGAACCTCAACCACGAAGACGTGAGACACCTACTTTACCTATGTTCACTGTACATTTTCTCATCCCACGTTGTCACGTCATCTGCTGACTTCTTCATGGAATCTTCCACTCCGTGAGAGGAACGCAAAATAAAGCACGGTATGACAGACGAGTGTTCGCCATACGCAACACTAGACCCTACCAAGTAGTCTATTAGCTTTCATATGCTGAAGTAAGGCGATGTACCCAAGATCAGAATTTAACGATCAGTTCAGTTCAGTTTGCACAACCCGTAACCTTGTACTATCGTGCTCCGGTTTTGGTTGCCATCTCAGTGCCAGCCACTCTTGCAGACAAAGAAACGAGGGATAGTGAAGACTAACGGTGAGACAGCGAGTTGAAATACTATATAGAAGATAATTCCATAATGCAAGAATGTCACTGGCCGCGGTGCTAAACCATATCACTTATCGTTTCCAATCATCGTTCCGGTAATCCAACTTCACCTATACGAGCCACTCTACTAGTTAAGGTTTTCATATTTTTCCTTACTTCATCCACCGGCCACCCCGAACCACCCTTCCAATCAATATCTGCCTCACAGAACAGCGTTCTGTGGGCATACGCAAAACATGACCCAACCACCTTAATCTATTCACATTCAGTGTCTGCTCTGAGGACTAGACCCTTGAATTCCGCAACTCTCATCTAGCCCCTGGGTTATTCATAGAATTCTCTCATCACCTACCAATACTGCGAAAACAACGATGTTCAAACACCGCAAGTCTTTGCAGATTTCATACTATAAACGGCCATGTTTCGGAACAGTAGAGCAATACCAACTTCACTCCGACTGCGTATACTCGACCTTTGATCTACGGGTGAATATCAAGTTGACACCATAGATGGTTCAAGTTGATGAACTCCGTAAGTGCCATGACACTTCTTCCCGTACAAGAATATCAAGTGAGATAAAACTAGCCAAGTACCTAAATCTATCTACCTCACCCAATTGTTTTCGTGCTAGAACAAGGCTCGGTTGCGAGCCAATCCAGTCCTGCGACAGCGTTTTACACTTTGAAGGTGCAAAACGAATACCAAGCATATCTACACTATCGTCCAGAGTACCGAGAGAAATCCGCAACTTACTTGAGTCGTCACTCAGTACCACAACGTCGTCCGCATACTCGAAGTCAGACGGATTCTTGTCCGAGAAAATATCAATCCCATTATTGTCACATGAAAATAGGGTTATCTTCATAGCCACCTCAGTGACAAACCTAAAAAGGAGACAATCCTAACGAACACCACCTCGCGCAGTGAAACCGAGTGATACATCACCGTAATAACAAACTCGGCTTCGGTTGTTGGTATACAGAGATCGCATGAGTGAAATGAATTTCTTTGGCACACCCTTCAAAGAGAGGCAGCGCCAAAGAACTGCACGATCGGCTGAAGCGAACGTCGCTCTCAAATCAAGAAAGACAAGACTCTTGAGTCTATGGAATATGTGCCTATGTTCCAAGACCTGTCGCAAAGTGAAAATGTGGTCAATACAACCATGACCGGGAGGAAAACTGGTTTAGTTGCCACTCATACATCTTTTGTGAGTACTAGGTAATCGACGGAGGATAACGCTCGCGAGAAGTTTGAATGCAATGCCCACCAAATTAATTCCTTGGTAGGTTTCCCAAGACAACCTACCACTCCTCTTGGTAATTAGTACACTCACCAATTCACACCTTAGGACTCTCTTGCCTTCGTCCAGATTGCTCCCACTAGTTTTGTTAACTCCGATATTAACGTTTCGTCACAATCCTTGAAGAAGGACGGGAACGGTCTATCCAGTCCGGTTGTCTTATGCCTCCTAAAAAACTACCACCCAGATCGCCTCGATTTCGGATGAAGTGTTAGTGCCTACCTGCATTGGGTTACTTGCAGGCATAACTGAAAAGCCTACTGTGGTCGTGGACCTACTAAAATACTCCCTGAAGTGTTCTGCCAAACGCGTCAGCCGACGATCTTAGTAGTGAGTCAGTGCGTTGTCGGCTTTTTTAATCAGCCCGTTTACGCTCAACTTCTGTGGATCAGTGTCCCGAATAAGTCGGTAAGTGTTGTGACTATTTCCGATAGCCGCAGTCTATTCTATTTCCCTGCATTACCTTACCCGATCATCCATTAGGCTCTTGACCCGTTAACGTCTCAGGTATTTAGGCGTCGCGTAGTATTTTGCATCCGGGGGTGGATCAGCGAACAACTAACAGAGCGACTGAAGTCGAGGATACTATAGTTCCTGAAGATTACATGGTTTGGAGTCCTGCTTGGAAGTCGCCGCTGGGTGCAGGGCTTCTCTGTTCTGCTCCCAGTTGTTCGTTGGGTTCGTGGGCATTTGGTTGAGATGACAACCCCATTGCTAGTTCCGACTGGAACTGAAGTCAGCCATTATGACCTAGAATCAGCTGTGCAGGCCGCCTGGTATTCGTGCCGGTGCGTCCAGCTACTAGGCGCAAACAAAAGCAAGCACAGACCAAAGCATGATCTGAGTCCACGGGTGTGGACCAGTGATTGGAAATCTCAACCGATCCACACCACCGACGACTGATGGTAATGTGCCAATCTAAATTCAACGCAGTGAAACAAAGGAGGGCTCCGGGTGAGCCGACATCGCTTTTGTAACAAAAATTGGAGTTTGCCAGAAACAGTCCGTAATCAGAACAAACCCGGACGAGACGATCACCGTCATTGAAGTGCAGTGAGACAGAAAGTGGGCCTCCGATATGTCCTATGGGTGCTTATACAGATGCCCTGTACAAGCAAAGACGCCTTAATCCACTATTATTGACACGTACAAAACCTTTCAACCGAACGATACACTGACGACATTACGCTCCCGATCAAAGTTGGGATTTGCCTACGGAGTGTGGTAAAAAGGGGAACAAAGGAAGGTGGCAACACCGGTAAAGAAGTGGACTGAATTGGCTAGATCGTTAATAAATAAGAGAAAAGAGGCGGAGCCTAGTGCGGGGGGAACACTAACACTGACGAGGAGCGGCTCAGACGGGACCCCATGGAGTCGGACGAACACGGTTTGCTTACTGATGAAACATGGTACCCACAGTACGAGATCTGGAGAGAACTTGAACGCAGACATTTTCCCGAATAACCTCTCGTGCAAGTCAGTCGAAGGCCCTCGTGGTATCAAACGAGATAAAGTATTTCTCCGTGATTTTCGAGTACGGCCGACCAGGTATGGGAGACGGGAATCGGTAGATCACCGGCAGAACGACGATGTCAGAACCTGTATTGGCGACTGTTCAGCGATTTTTCTAGTTCAAGAAACGATCACTGTTAGTCGGAGATAACGGTCTCGAACACCTTAGAAATAACAGACGTTAGAGAAATTGGACGGTGGTTGTATGGGTCAAGAAGGATGCCGCGTTTAGGGGTACGGTAAATTTCGGTATTTCAAGGGGATGGGGAAAGTAGAAGGATGGCGGGAAATGTAGAAAAGACGAGGTAAGAGGGGCCAACTCAGGGGCACACATTTTAAGGACGATGGGTGAAATACCATCAGCATTGGGTGGTTTGAGCAGGTCCGAAGAGCACAGCGCTAAGCGATCCCCTGGTGCTAATAAGAGGCGTGAATGGGTCAGGGAAAATAGAAATGGAGTAGGAAAGCTGGGTACAGTGGAACTGCAGGCAAGCCAGGGAGGAAAGACGTTAGCTTTTTCGCATTTCCTAAAGATCACTAGAGACATCACAAATGGGAGGGAAACATGAAGCATAGAACTCACTGCTTGCGGCTAGGTAAAGTAAACACTTAAGCAATGCCTTCAACTTACCTCCAGCCGTTTCATTACTGCTAATTTCAGATAAATGTGTACACTTGGCACAACTAAACATACTGAACGGCTCCTATATCAGAAGAACGGTAGTTACGGGGATTTTTCATAGAAAGTGCGTTTAAGTGAATGATACTTTGCGGCTGCCAAAGCTAAGTTCTAAATACTTTAGTGATTGATAGCGATCAACTCGAACATTCAAAGCAGACAAATCGGTTGCCCCAATCTCCGATGAACCTGTGCTCTAAAGTGACCGTGGACCACAGAAAATTACATTATTTTACCGCTTTTCGCCATTGGTGAAAGTTGGCAAATCTCTATCGACCAGCTGGTTACTGAAACTAACCTAGTGAGATCTAATGCGGCTGCATTTTGCTCCAAATTTTACGGTCAAAGTTGCCCGTCCCCTCACACCCCGTGCAATGGGCCCTGTTGGCTAAGGAGCTTGTCCCTTCCACTGCACTCATGCTTTAAGCAGGTCCTTAAAAAAGAATTTAATGCTGCGCCACAGGATACCGAACTATGCTAGTTCCACAACATTTGCGCTCCAGGAATATAGTGAAAGAGAATCTCAAAAGTATTAAAAATTTAGTTGCTCACCTTGCCCATATGCTCGTCAGACTTAACCATTTCTGCGAAAAAGTCCACCGGGCGTTTCGTTGGAACACCAAGTGCATGAAGTTGCGGAATAGCTTTCAATACTGCTGCTTGACCAATTCGATAGCTAGAAATAATAAATCAGTGAAAGTGGAAAACAACATAGATTGTGCCACCTTCAAAAGACTAAAAATCGGAAAAAGAGAACACTAAAAGTTTATTGACCATGAGTGAAAACTGATCGCAGCAAAAAACTACGTGCTTTTTTCGTGAGGTTTTAATCGCTAAGCTTAACGTTTAGATCGCGATCTAAACGTCAAGCTCAGCGATCAGAACTTCACGAAAACCAACAATATGAGCTAAGACAAGCATCGAAATCATTGAATGACATTATTTATAATTTTTTTGGAATATGAAAACGATATAGTCAGTAACGAGTTAACCTTCCCGTTGAGTTATTCCGAATGAGCACGTTAGGCGCAATTCCGTAATCGGCTCAATTGCGTGCATTTTACATTATTTATACGTATATGTATATGTACATGTATCCATAACGGAAATCAGTGGCGCAAACGTTGTACGATTTGTCTGTAGAGCTTTCGCTCCTCCTCTCCAAAAAATATTCAAAGCAGATTTAGAAAGATGACATGTACCGTGAAAACAAAAAAACTATTCATCATCACGCTGCTAATTATTTTGTCTTCCTTTATACATCCGCATAATCTTGTTTACTTGTTGCGTTGGCACCATACTTGTTATATATATATATATATATATATGTATATATATATATATATATTTTAAATTCGACAACAGTCAGTGTGTCAGTTGTGCGCAAACCAAGGGAAAAAATCTGACAAGCAACTGTTAAATCAAAAGCTAACGATTCGCGCGATTTTCAGGTGGGAGACCGTTCGTCGTGGGGATCCACCAGACTGCCTAATCCCATACCTCACTGGACTTTTCCCATTATGTGACTGTGTTCTGTGTGACCATTGAGGATGAAAGTAAATCCTTTACTTTGTCACTTCATTTACATACTAGTTCATCTTACGCATAAGTAATATGTACACAAACCATAGAACAGATGTGACGCATTTCCTCCGTTTCTAAAACCATGACACGGTTTGCACTCATGGTCTATATTCCCATGACTTTATTCGCAAATTAGCTTCGAAGCTTCGCATTTTTGTCATAGGATAAATTTTTCCGACGTTTTATTTCCACATAAGGAACATCCCATGGAGGCTAAAAATCCCAGGAGTAACACTACGACTGGTGTGCAGTTATTTGATTACCCTACATTAGTGGTCCTAACAGAATTAACTTAAATCCCTTCATTCATACCGATACATGTATCCCAGTGCCCCACAGGTTCGAATTTTTTTCGATCATTCATCGATAACCTACATTCGCATCACAACCCTTGTCCATGTTATCACTATGAATAAACTAGTGATCTGTGTCAGTTAGTGTCATGGTCGAGAACAATTCAAGGGTTTTTGGTGCCGCAGACGTCAGTTCTGTTAATTTTCCAAAAGAAACCTACCCCTTTCACAACATTCTGAAACTGACATCATTTTAAATATTGCGCGCTTAAAAATTTCTACATCAGCAAAAAGATTCACAAAACCCGTTCTGTGATTGGCTATTTCACTTATCGACTAAGGTCACCCAACAAGCTTATATACACGATAGAGCTCACTTGAGTTTTGACTTGTATTGGTGGGTCACCAGTGTCCTGTGTTCGTCTCCTCTCTTTCGCTAGGGAACTAGGCTAGCTGTTCGTATTTCGCGCCTTTTTTCCGTTCTGTGTGGTTGTTCATTCAAAGGAGTAGCGGTTTCGTTTCGTTTGTTGTGCCACTACGGGACTCGTTGACTCCAACCCGAACAATTGTCTCCAACTTTAGTGTGTGTTCTTGTCCTGCTAGACCACAGGCTGTGCTCCTGTGCTATCGTGCGACACTAGTGCTTACGTCTTGTGCTTCAGTGTGTGTATAGATCAACGAAACCCGGCAACACAGCAGTTAGTTGTTGATTGTATTCCAACCACACTGCGCTACAGTTTCATTAACCTACGGGATTAATAAATTGTTTTATTTATTGCCCCACTGCAATTTGCTGAAAAGCTTCTGTCCTTTGTTCCGATCTTTGCAAGAGGCTGCAAGTCTTTTTTCATTGCATATTTTTGTTCATTGTATTGTTTCATTATGATGGGTCTAAGATAAAAGCGATTATACCATTGAGTCTATTGTTGCGCACGGTCAGACACCGTCCCTTGGTGCGTAGAACTAAAAAGATGAAACGCGTGCTAAATTAACCCCGAAATTATTGGGACAGTTAATACAGTAGCTTTTGAGATGTCTTTAACAGTGACTATTCACGTGTTGGATTTTGTGGCAAAATGGTAAACATACGTGACATGCACTTACTGCATCAGTCGCGTACTCCGTTAACTAAAAGCAGACATGAGGCTCCTATATCCAACTAGACTGCAGTAACGTCTTTTATCATACGGATCTCGTGACTGCCGCTTCCCAAAGAAGCAGTGTTTTGATACAGGCTTCTGACCCCGAAAAATTTCGCATATCAACTAGAGGGCATGGCACAACGTACATCAGGGGCTGACGGGTGGCTCAAAGCTCGACTAGTCCACCGTGCACGCTCGGATGGAACAAGATCTAACCGAGACATAAATCTGAGAGTAAATCTGTTGCGACAGTACAACCCGATGAGGATTCCAAAGTGACCATATTCAATAAGGATGGAAATGTGCGACCATAGAGACGATGATGACAAGGATAAGAACGAACATTTGGACAAGAACGTAAAGGACAATTTAGAAGATGCAGAAGGAGGGTTCAATTTACCGTCGACTTCTAAGCTAACTAGAGCAAATCGGTTCAGGTGTTTCAAGAACTTCGGAAATTGATGGAAGTAGAACGGACAACTATGCACTTACAAATAATTTTCCCTTTTGAAGTCATCGTCGGCGTCAATCTTTTCTGGATCATTTTCCACTTCCAATTCTTTGGGTGCTGGTGCAGGTGGCGTCACGATATCTAACCGTTCGACCCATGGCAAATTGTTTTCAATGTGTCTCAGGGTATTTTCAAGTGCAGGCTAATTTTCGGAAAAGAGAAGGCATATTTAACAAAGTGGGGGCTGGGAAACGAAGCTGCGCTCAACAATTTTGATTATCAGGGATGGAAACGAACAGTGAATGGCCCACCGGTAAAATACGTTCTCCTATGGATGTAGGAAAATTGATACCAGGTAAAACAAGCATCAAAGACACCTTACACTTCGATTAACGAGGGCACAACTACTGGAATCACTAAGGTGTAGGGGGCGAAACATTTGGGTTATAATGGAGCTAGCGACGCGTCTAATAAACATTTACGAAAAAACATGGTTTTCTAGGATTCGCTCTGCAACATGTTTGCCACTAGAGTAACACCACAAGCCACTTGAATTGACGACGTAATGTCGTCCAACCCATAAGTACAATTCGGCGCCTAGAGCAATCCTAGGTCAGCCCAGGTCATAGCTACCGCGTCCTTGCCAAGTGGGCCCTGAGGTAAGCCCTTTACATTACACTCATCCGTCAAGCATCACAAAAAGTTACACTGAATCGGGTATGCTCCAGATGTGAAAGCTCGACAAAGAATGACAGTGATAAAAGCGAGCAAATCATCTTCACAGAATATACCAGTGGCAGTCGCCAACTTGCTCTCGCCCGAATTCTCGCATGACTTATTAAGCACTACAAAAATTCACAATCAAGGTTACTGGAGCTCTTCAGCACAGCTTTGCATTTTAGACATCAGGGCATGTCGCTCTATTCAGGCGAGGAAGATGTAAATAGAATCCGCAGTCCTATCACTGTTAACGGTTACCACCGACTGTTTAAAATTCGATGGGATACACTAGATGTCGTCTAATCAATCTGATTTTACTATTACGCATTGTAATTCACGTCAATCCATTCTGCTATATGAGAACACGAAAGTGAATATCCTACAAAACTCCTGCCGGACCATAAAACCAGGTTACAACAATACGACGAAAACAAATAGAACCAATGTCGCGTTATTCGCTGTTATGAACGATGTTATAAGCGAACTAAGCAACTACGATAGAATCCAGTAATATGCGTTATCAATGGGCGCATTTAAGGCTTACAACCCGAATAATAATGATAATAACTTAACGTGAAAACGCATAAACATTTACGTCCATGGAAATGTAGCTGTTCACCGGGGCGCGGAACAATATTACGTCATCATTATCGTTCAGCGTTAAACAGTAAAGCAAGCCTCACTGAACGCTGCCTTTCCCCAGAGTTACACGTTTATTTAAAAAGTGAATATCGAAGGGGAATAGAGAGTGGACCTACACAGGCGGGAAAAGATAAGATGCTGCTGCAGCCAACACACGGAACACAGTCTAACTGTACAAACGCACGTGTTTTCAATCATTCTGATTCGATAGAAAATGACAGCACG
>LUCM01003434.1:44184-71922 GCA_008360955.1 Fasciolopsis buskii
GTTCTTAGTCCCTCGGATAGTTTCTGCTCATAACAATTGCAAACAGCCGAATCAGACAAACGTTCGACAGCCAATCGGGTTAGTGGCCTGCGTCGAGGGCCATTCACCTGCAGCAGAAATCGCATTAAAACTAACGCATGGTCCGATTCGACGTACGTGGTCCAGTATGATCTACAGTTCTGGACAGAACCGCGCCAACGGTAGCTAACTGCGATATGGTCAATCTGACTTAAAGCACCTGTCGAGTTAGAGCGCCATGTCGCAGTGCAACGCGAAATGTGTCGGAAATTTGTACTAGATAGGAATAAATGATTATCTGCACAGAATTGCAGAAGTCTTTCCCCGTTGTCTGTTCGCTGTGCAGGCAAGGCGCATCGCCCACCCAAATAGGACTCCGATGCACTAAGTTTTCCAACTTGTGCATCAAATTCACCTGATACCACTACAATGTCAGAGCGTTTACTCTTCCGAACAAGAGTGACGAGGTTATCGTAAAACTCGTCTTTCTCCATGTCAGTGCTGCAGTCTGTCGGAGCGTATGCCGAGATAACAAATAAACTACGCTTAAGACTACTATCCTTTCGGACGCCGACTGATCCCTGCAGTCTCATGGCATACAAGCGACTGTTGACTGGGATCCAGTCTAAAAGGGCTGCTTCAGCGTTCTCACTCAAGACTATTCCTGTACAACGTTGACCCACAGCTTGAGCTGCTTCGTCTCCTGAAGTGTGAAGAAAATATCTTGACGAGACGTTCGGCGCAGCTAGTTGAATTACTCTACTCTATGCGAATCCTGAATTCGTGTTTCACTCACACAGCAGACATCAATCGAAAGTGAGTCCACTGTCAGAGCCAAACAGCCAGCCTGTATATGAGTGCGCCCATTGAAGGAACCTATATTCAGAGGCTGACGAGGTTTGAGAAAATGTAAGCTAAACGACTGAAAACCATCTACTACACCCCTTGACAATAATCCGTTGCGAGTATCGAGCGTGTTATCAATGGAGATACTATGGGAAGGCAGAAGGGGCGAACAGATTGGGTTGAAGACAGAAGAGACAGGTTGAATAAAAGAGAGGGAACTCTGAGCAGTAGCATACTTATCACTACCCACCCCACCAGCGCTCGATGCAATGGGCAGCGCGGTCCTGATTATCCTGTGCGACGACCGATGCAGTATGGAATTATTTGTAGGCGTAAAAAATGTAACTCTGGGGAAAAGGCAGCAGTCAGTGAGGCTTACTTTGGTGTTTTTACGCTGAACGATGATGATGCTAATACCTACTACACCGAAAAAAATCACCATTGTGGCACGGCGATGTGTAGCGCATTCTGAATAACTGCCGACAAAGTGCAAATTTGGCAACCTCGACCACGGTGAAATCCAGTGTGTTGTTCGCGGACATTACTCTTGCGAATCGATGCCAAACGGCGCAGAATTATCAAAGACCATAGTACCTATCGGAATTAATTTGATATCACCATAATTGGTTCAGTCACTACATGTGCCATTCTTGAGGAGTATGGTCTATGACTGGCTCAAGGATAACGGGATACGCTCCTTGTTCGTAGTATTACGGATCATGGAGGTAACTTCTTTTATCACGGTCTCTCCTTCCAGCTTGAAAATAACTATACGACGACGGATGCAGTATGGAATTTATTGCATGCACTATTCACGGAGATCTGTAGACTGGTACTGCTAAGGAATCCAACCACTGAACAGGAGAACGATCAGGATGCTCAACCAAAACCTTTGGTACTAACAAGAAAATATCTGCAAGGCAGCGAGAAATGGCTGAGCTGAAGCCTATCTGCTTGAATCAATTATCCTCCAACTGAGTTATCTGACTAAGTTGCTAGCTCAAGTCAACCCTCGTCCGGAATGATTGAATCTTCGGCTGGAGATAGACTATCTTAAATAGCTCGGAGAATCATGGAAGCACCTGAGCCGTTAAACCAAGTCAGTGTGCGGCTTCGTTGTGACGGCGTCGGTGGTTCAGTGGCAGAATACTCCCGTACAATTTCATGGCGAATATCAGCTTTTCCTTAACTTGCAAGGTACACCTAGCGAAGGAAATTAAAAATTCATGGCCCTAACGTGATTTCCCTACTAATCTTGAGACAATAAGACCGTCGGACTTCTTCCATAACATTTCATTTACCAACACAACTTCCGACGTGTGCCACTGAATGAATAAGGCTAAGTTGTATTGTATTGTATTGTTGTGATTAAAGATGGACTGTTCTCTGAGGCATATGAGCTGACCGAACTGAAACTGACTCCCAGGCGAATAAAAACTTACTTCAGCTTACGAAATTAAGTAAGATTTTCATCGCAAACTTTTGAGGTCGATACAATGTAGATCCTATGACCCGCTACATACAACCTATAAGTTTACACTAGTCTTGTCATTCGTCGGACCCCGAAATACTTGGTTTTGCTACTCCCAACCACTTATTCAAAAGAACTATGATCACAGCACGAAAGCCAAAAAAGAGGCTAAAAATTGCCCTTGAGTTCACTTCCGAGAAGGCTGCGCTAGGTCTGCTTTCATACACGGAGACTATCAGAGAGACGTTCACGCACATCAAAGGAATATCTCAGGAGAAGTCCCTACATGTGCGCAAAATCATGAAAAACTCTGGTAAGAACTCAACTCAGGGACCCGAAACTAATCGCATCTCCCCGGGTTGTCCTTGAAAAAATGGACCTGAGATCCAAGTCAATTACAAATCTAGCCTCGCGTTATAACATTCAGAATCCCCTGCTCTCACCTATTCAGACGGAATCTTACTGGTCACCACAGGCAGCCATCTCGCCGCTAGCCTTTAGCCTCCCCAACATGGATCTTGATGATTCTGATAACGAATCAGTTATTAATGCCATCGACACATTTATCAAAGACAGTTGCCTCTCTAAAAAAGGGGCTCAAATTACAGCCCTGTTCCGGAAAAACCGGTACATCACAAACTGAAGTTTCAGAAGGTTGGATTACTGGGCAGCCCACCACCGAGAACCCAAACGTTTTCTGCCCCTCTTCACAACCCGTCCTATTTAAGCATATGGCCTCAGATGGGAACACCTCTCCAATTCTCTCCTGTAATCCTGTCTTCCCTTCACAGCTTCCCAACCCACGTCAACCCTTACGCTCTTTTCGTTCGATGGCCACGCAGACTCAGCCCCTGGACACGAAAAAAGAGGGCTGGTGTCCAAGGCCAAGGAAAAACAACTCAGTTCCAAGCAGAACTTCGTGTCTTCCCACAACACCGACTCAGCCCAGCACTTAGCAATAACTCTCTACCAGTCAACCTTGAGGATGTCCTGACAACTGTGGAACAGCTAAGGGGTTTGTGCGGCAGCTGTCATTCCTCTCACCTCTTTGTTCTAGGTGACTTTAACGTTCCGTCTGTCAACTGGATGAAATGTGACTCAACAAACTAATTCGACCAGGCTCTTTTTCAACTAACTGGCCACAGACGTGTTGACTTCAACATGTTAAGGAACCCACCGAATACTGACCTGGACACAATTCTTCTCTCCTAGACTCGGTGCTTCTAAATGAAGATCATCAGATAGATACGACCAAGGTGTTAAACCCTTTAGGTAAAAGTCATCTAACCGTTCTCCTTTTCGACTACATCTTTCATTAGCCCACATGTCTGTCACAAAGCAGAAGCCTTCGCTCCTTCCACAGAACCAACCTTTGGTTATTGAGCAACTTTCTAACCCGTCAAAAACGGGCCATGAACGTGGATGTCCCCAACCGCATCGAGGACTGCACCAAACAGGGTGACCACCTGTTCCTTCCACGGAAAGCAATCTCACGGAAGGACAAACCACACCTCCCTCGCTCCATCGGGTGCCTCCCGGATGAGTGCTTTAGATGTTCTGCTGGGTCCATGTTCATTAGACTAGAATCAGACAGACGCAAATTCAAACGCACTCGCAACCTTTGTAAAAAGAGAATGAGGGAGTATTTTGCACTTCAACAACGACATCCTCTCTCGAGCGCCCTCAGGCTTATCTGTTCTTTATAAGTTTATGCAAAAGACGAAGAAATTAGATCCGACGCCACATCCCTCTACCTGGACAATGGGGCCTCAGCAACCTCTGATTCTCGGGCGGTGGATATCTCTAAGTATCAAGTAGTCAGTATTCATTGCGTCCCTTGTTTTTACCCACCATCAGCTGTCAACATTGGTAGTTGCCAGAAGACTAAACAGTGTGACTACCTTCAAACAAGAGGTGGGAAATTCGCTTCATGAGCTCAACCCTCTCAGTCCAATGGGCCCGAACGACATTCATACCGGCACTCTCCTGGAAGTGCACGCTTGCATCCTTTACTTTCAGAACTGTTTAGAATCTGGAATTTAACCCACATCGCAGAAATCAATCGTTAGCCCAGTTTGTAAAACGGGATCAACAAAGTCCATTAGCCACATACCCACTAGTCTGACTAGTAGCCCCAGCAAAGTCCTTGAGCGCACTTTGAAGCGTGCCATCCCATTATATCTACAGCACAATAATCACTTGTATCCCCATTAACACAGTTTTTCACCTGGCAGGTCCAGTATCACAAACATCTTGTGTCTTATGGACAGCTTGACGCAAGCATTCGATAAGCCGATGGTCTCACACGCCACTTCCATTGAAGTTCAAACGCCTCTGGTCGGGCCAAGCATATCTTGCACTAAGTAAACTAGATTCTTAATATTTCTGGTCAGTCATTAACTCTTATTCGAAGTTTTCTTTCGGATCGCTTCTTTGCAGTCTAAGCAAGCCCTGGCATTCGAAATCCACTAAAATCCTGAAGGAAGTGATGCAAGTATCACTGCAAGGCGCCCTTCGGTTCCATAGGTACACAAACGATCTTCCATGTAACATCCCAGGAAACATTATGTACTTGGACAATGTACAAAATCCGCAGTTGTGCAGTCGCCACTGCACAACAATAACAACAGCAGTCAGCGTTGAATTGTAAGGCAAGCCTCAATGGCCGATGATATTTCCCCAGAGTCGCATTTTTCTATAAAGAGTGAACATCGAAGGGGAATAGGCAGTAGACCTACACAGGTGGGAACAGATAAAATGCTGCTGCAGCCAACACATGGAACACAGTCTAACTGTACAAACGCACTTTCCCAGTCATTCTGATTTGTTAGAAAATCGCCATTGTTCACGGTTCACTGCCGTATCCCCTTATGTCTCCAGATAACTAGTTGAGAGGTCTTTCGGACCCCAACCACGAAGACGTGAGACACCTACTTTACCTATGTTCACTGTACATTTTCTCATCTCACGTTGCCACGTCATCTGCTGACTTCTTCATGGAATCTTCCACTCCGTGAGAGGAACGCAAAATAAAGCACGGCACGACAGACGAGTGTTCGTCGTACGCAACACGTGACCCAACCAGCCTACTCTACTGAGTTTCATACGTTGAGGTGAGGTATTTTTAGAGTTGGCAGCTAGTCATATATTTCTAAACTCCACATTACTCACCCGGTCACTCCACCCTATTAGTGGTCGAAAACCTCCAACCGACGAGCATCCCCCACACGCATACTCCATGTATCGCAACCGTACAACAGAGCTGAGCGCACTGCGGCACAATAGTCACGGCCTTTCAGCTTCAGTTCCACCGCAGATTCCCAGGTTCTTTATGGCACCCATGGTCACCCTATAACTGAATATGGTAACCAAACTGCACATTTGGGGCTGGCCAGATTTAGCAACATATTTCGGCGAGTATCGAGAAAAGCCAGAAAACAAGTTTGCGGCCTTTAAGATACTCCGCACCCTCGAAGTCTGGCTGATAGTGGTATGTACTCCTGGGAACTCACAGAATAAGGAATAGTCCATGTCTCATGTTTAATCTGTTTTACGCGTTACCGTCTGGAAAGTATCACACAGCACTGAAAAAAGTTTAATCATCCTTCTAAAACGAAGGTGTGAAAAAATTATCTACGCATCGATTGATATATCGTTGTACCAATTTACCCCATAAGTTTACTGAAACACAGAAAAAAGAATACTTCAAATTGGGGCTGGATAGATTTTGGGGTTTTCCTCATCTTGGACCGCCACTGCCGTGATAAAAAATGAAAAAGCAAAACGATGAAATAAAACGAAAAGCAGGAAATGCGTGCTTGAATACAAATTAGATTAACTTTTCACCCTTATATATTTGTTTACGCATTTGGTACAACGGTGCCACTTGGTATATAACGGAATGCTCATGTAGTAACTTTCGCCACGAGGATCAGATGAGTACTCTATCTACTGTCGTAGAGATCTGGTAATAAAAGATAATGCAAAATCCGGGCTACAATAGGCTCTGCCTGTGACCAGCACAACGCGTTAGGACATAAAAAAACAGCAAGTTCGGAGCCCTGAAAATGAGCGACAGCTCTTTATCTAACCTTATTGTTCGGGTGGTGTTTCGGTTGCGGAATCTCCTTATAAAGACCCGGACAAGCGATCAACTCCTCCAAGTCCTGAATCAATTAACAGAAAAAAGCAAAGAACAATACCGAAGATGAGTCGGAATCCGACATGTTGTCGTGCGCACTAAAAAAGTAAGTTTCCAAAGAGTTTCACGTATCTCGCCTGCGAGCAACACGCAGAAGGCGCGGAAGCAGTATCAGCTAACTGCAACGATTAATTAAACAGACAGGCCACCAGAATAATTGCACGCGGTCAACCGTATCTTCGATAGCCCTTAAAGGCACAACAGACCTTCAGATTACGTTACATTCAGTTCAGTCTCAGTAAGCATACCGGACTATACGGCGAAATGCCTGATCGTCCAGGTTCTTCCACTGACAGCTCCTTGAATCTGACGATGCTTCCACAATAAGAAAGTACGAAACCTTCTTTAGCTCCTATTAGGGAGGTAACCGATCAATGACCACCTCAGCACCACCATTCACAAACCATCCGATCCAAACACAGCTAACCATGCATTATCTAGTCTCTATTTAAATTCGCGCACTGGCTCCACCTCGGTCACTTCCTCTGGTAGCTTTTCCAGTCATTCAGCACTCTTATGGTGGAGGCTTTGCTCTTCAACCTGGTGGTTACGTGTTCTCGCACACGAACTTCCCGTTACCCCCAAGTTTGTTGTTCCCCTTTTTCGGAATGAGGTCCCACAGTGACGCCGTATCTCGGCCAGACAATGAATGTCCTAGAAAGCCTGTAATAAGTGTTTTTTCCAGCGTTCACGGAACACGTTTTCGCCCGCGCCTCTTGTAGTATCTTAATTCTTTCGGTGGTAAGCAATGTGGATGAGTATGCACGTCTTTCCTTTCCATGTCAATAGGGCTCGCAAAGAAAAACAGAAAACAGAGTAACCTCAACTCACTGTGACGGCCAAAATTATTGCGAATGGCAAGTGTTCGCGAGTCAAAGCGAGAATAAGGAAAAAACTAGAAGATAGCATACGAAAGATTGCGTCCGAGTACCTCACCTAGAAACATATCGCATCCAGGCGTTTATCCAACGTTTGGCTAAGTGCAAACACGCGCTTTATGTTTACAAATTCCCTGGGAGGTTTCAAAAATTTTAGAACGCGGTTATGAAATAACTTTGTGAAATGCAGGTTCTAAATTTTGCATATTTTCTCTCATACGCATGTGTTTCAGAGTCTAATTCCTGCCGAGAAACTGTCTGGACGAGGACATTCCAATGATTAACTCAGTCCAAAGCGAGGCGATTAAAGTGGGGAAAACGCCGATTGCAGATAAATCCGACGAGAAATTGGAACCATCCGTTTATGTTTTTTCTTTCTTGTGCCTTCCAACAATTACGAATTGCTTTCAGTCGTACAAATCTCGGATTCTGTTATGTTCCATCAAGTTGAACGTAGAGTTGACAATCTAGACTCTTGATAATACCACGAGCGCAGGTGGGCGGTAGTCTTCTTTGTTTCAAGCCCTTCGCAGTCCACGTGGTTTGCTGTCGGATAGCAGAGAAACCGTACTCCAAAAGAACACAGCTGAGGTTTAACTGTTGTATAACGAGTAATTTGAGCCTAAGATTACGCACATTGAATTGGGACCATTTCGTCTAAACCGGTCGTTCAAATATTCCGTCGAGCAACTTGAAATGAAAGAAAGATCAGGATTGGAAAAGCTGACTTCAATCTAAACAGTTCACTTCTGGCGTCTTGGGTTGCCGCGGCACGCTGGTCCGTCCACTTGCAACCTCAAATGATGACTATCCCCGTTTCCTTCACTACGGTAACCTCGGTCGCAATAAACAGCCCTTGGTCACGTAATGAGGCTTTCCATGTTTCTCGGCCACAAGTAGCTTTCATTCGTGTTTAGGGGCAGAAATCACTTGCCTGGCCGATCGCTGTTGCAGTCTTACCTGCTTGCTGACACCGTCGGCGAAGAAAAATCGAGAGGTTTGAGCGCCAAGGGTAGATCAATTATGAAGGGCACGAACAACAGTGACCCAAACATCGGCCATTGGGAAACGTCGCCCTGGACGTCAAAATAAGGAGAGCATCAATCTCCAACAAGGACAAGTGATCAGCCTGTTTATGAAACTTAATCTCCTTTCCAAGGCAGCTGCTTGTGTAAATGCTCTAATATAAAGTTCATCTGCTACAGAAAAATAGTTTGGAAAATGTTTGCTCCATAAAGACTTAACTTAACTTCATCCGAACAATATACACCCGGTGGAAACCGCTTCCGCTCTCAGGATTGCTATGTGTGGCAGTGGGAACAGGGCTTCTTCGATTGTTGGTGATTCTCACGTTTTTGTCCCGAGTGAAGTTTGAAGATTTTCCGGTTTTCAAAGGCATACTTTAAGGTTTTTTAAATATCCCTTATTGTCGCGTCAAGTGTTGGTGTTACTGTGTTCATAACCGTCGTGGAATTGGACCGAGACGGAGATAAGAAAGTAATTTCAACACATTATTTTTCATTTTGGGAATCCAGACACCCGTTGTTCTGCGTTTGTCATGGTCCGCGCTCTCGGCAAGCAGTAGGAGGTGGCTTGATGCTGTGTCTTCCACAGCCACTCATTCCATCTTGCTCCTGAGCGTTAGAAGTTGTGGAACCCTGACTCGTACAGGACCAGGAGGCGCACATAATAAGCCTCGTGGAAGATTTCGGTAGCGCGATAGAGGTTTGTAGATAAGCACGAAATACGTTCAACGTCTTGGTGATCTTGAGGGGTATCAACAAACATCGTCGTAAGTTTAGTTGTAACGGTTAATTTTCAGGGATATCTGGCACGTACGATGTGTATGATCCCTATGTGCAATAAAAAATAACATTGTTCATTTTCGAAGGATGAAATACGAGAAAACAAACACCGACGTGAAAGGATTGACATGGTACCGACATATGCGTTAAAGATTACTTAGCGGCACGCCCAAAATTCCACTCAATATCGGCCGACCGGTTTCGGCGTATCGTGTAGGCCGCCAAATCCAATGAAGAGAGAAAGTTGTGGGTTGCAGCATTGGGTTTTGTTGAGCGAGTGTTCACGCTGGATGATATGCCAACTGGACCTCGGCTCAAGTGGGTTTGTTTTTGTGTTGTTCATTTCACATAGCCATGTTCGTGAACTCAATCGACAAGCACTGTCCTGCGCTCGGTTTATTACATCCGATCCATGCGACGAGATGATTATTCATGGCTGGCCAGAAAAGTGAGATCGAAATACAACCGTGGCCATTGCGTGTTGTACAAGTGAAGCAAAACCTGATAGACGATATAATTGGTGGGAATCGAAAGTTGATATGGAGATAAGCAGAAAATCGCAACGTGGCATAATGGAGCTTGTGCCCAACTATCGATTGTCGTACCCGTCCTGGGAGTGCGAAAAAACAAACCTCAAAGCAAACAATCGCATACTAAAGTCATTTGGTCACTCTGGTCTAATAAATGTTGACACAATTATTTTCCTCAGGGATTTCCTCAGCTCTGCATCCAATTTTAATGTTCGCTGGCCGCATATCAATAATGCACTGCATTTAGCTGACCTGGTCCCACATGTCCCAACTCTTCAAATTGTGACAACCCGAATGATTTCTATACTTGGCCCACTCCTGAGGCATACCAATACATTGTAGATGATAGCTTGATTGAGGAAGCATGACTCATAAGGAGACGTGGCCTCAACTCAAGCTTGCAGGTGCTCGGTTGATCTGGTCGTCCTTAGACGCATTGATTATGAAACAAGCAGCGGCCTGAGAAAATTCTCAGGAACTGTTCCATCTCATCTGCACTTCCGTTAAAAACGGTGCCAGCAAACTACCTACGATGCTGGCCTTCACCCTCGGTCCTGCAGCGGAACATGGATTTGTTCCTCGGATAGCTTGTTTAACCGAACGTTGACCGCCCAGCGCGATCGCCATTTGCTTTCCTCGTACGCTCCTGTGAAAAATACACGAACTTCCGCCACTTCCGACGCTCTCGTCCATGTGCCAGTCAGTTGTCAGGGTTGCCAGTATTGCAACCTTACCGAGCCGAGTGAGAGTGACGCACAAGTGGTCAAAGGTTTAAGGACAAGCAAATCAAATGCGAGATTCGCGGTAGGACGGTCCGTTCTACAGCCCCTACCGCAGTTAATCCAGCAAGCCTTCGTTGACCTTTTGCAGTATATCCACGAACTGGCTCGAAGAAAGGCAGATAAATCCAGGCCTCAGAACATCGCAAAGCTCTGGGATTCCTCAAACTCCACTTAGAATGGGAGGGATGAAACTAGTCGAAGCTCTTCGAATTTTGTCCTCCAATCTCTGGCGCTGCGAGAAAGTACTTTCCGTGGGCGGTAGTAAACAACTTCATCAGTAACTGGGAGCATCTTAGGGATATAAACCTAATCCCTATAGCGCTTTTGTCCATTACACAAAACACTTCGGTCGACTGTTTATTATTTTTCCTCTTTGTTTTTTTCCTTTTCATCCCTTTTCTTTAAGGTTCTGTTGAGATAGCTTTTTCTTGGTACCATGCTTATCTTGTGCCCTGTAATATATACATGTACATGCGTATAATCACATATGCCAACAGCGTGCAAATAAGATAGCCCAGTCGGGAGAAGACTGAGGAACAAGTCATAAACCGGAAGGTTGTAAAACGGCGCTATTCAATCCCTATGTATCTTTCTGCTACAAGTTTCCTTAGTAGCGCATGCGATGTTCAAAAATTGCTGTTCGAATCCTAATTCTTATGTGAAATACAAAAGAGATCTGATGATTCTTCCCTGTTCCGTGAAAAATGAATTTGCAGATGACATGGATGTGGTATACGTTAATTATTGTATTGCAAGGAAGATTTTAATCTATGGAAATATCAACTTTGCTAAGTAAAAAACAGCTGAAGTGCGGGAATTGTTTAGGTGAGCAGATGATATGGCTTAGCGCTGCATGCTCCAAGGAAGGACTCACCTTGTTCTAACTGTGGCATAGAATAGCCTCTTTAGAGCATGATTCTTTGTGATTATGCAGATTAATGACGAACAACAAAGTTCTCAGTGAATGAAACCTAATCTCAAATATCGAAACAATACAGCACACTAGCCAATCGCGCATTGTTCTCGTAATTCAATCACAAAACTGAGGTCAAGGTTACCCAAACTACAGAGAGCATTTGCATGAATCAAAAATCATTTGATTCATAGTTAACATATTTGCGCTAGGTTTGCGTGTTTGGAGTCAGCACGCCAGATTCTCTTTTATGTATTGTTCGCTGTCGAGAAATGCCCCGGAAGAAATAATGCTCTTCCGGTAAACGGTATCTAAATAAGTGCTATGCCTATTAAGTACCTACCAGTGATGGCAGTCCACAGTCGGACGCTTTGGATAAGTATTTTGTCACTATGTCTTTCCGTTCCAGGTGGAGGAAGGGAAAAGCGCTTGTCGGCTGTCTAGACATCTCCCGAACTCTCAGACACTCTTTCTGAAAGCGATCAAGGAAATCACGGCTTAGAACGAAGATAGATCCCATCAGACGTTTACCATGATGCAGCAAATTTTATTGATGCCCCAATATTTTGGGCTGCCTGCCTAAAAACTGAAAAGGTGTAGTGTGAATCCTTCAGGAGCCATCTAGTAAGCCTTCTATGTTAACTTTCTCAATTACTGAACTCCGGCTCACTAGGTTTCCTGTTTCCTATGTTTCAGATTCGAACATCTGCCTCGTCTGGATGAGCACCGTCTCCGTATACTAAAATACACCTGGGTTTTTTAGTCATTTAGTTTTGCAGTATGGTGCCTGCACCTTTATAGTGCATTGTCCTAGGAATATGTTTTGTTTTTCCCCCAGCCAGCTGTTCCATCCTTGTTAGGAATCATGATTAGTGAATATCGACCGCGCCCGAACTGGGACGCGAACCCGAACAAGGACGAACGATTCTGAGTCGAACGCCTTAGCCATTACGCTATCGGGCAGGCTCTGAACGGTTTGCTGAACTTCACCACATGATATTGCACCTATCCGTCACTGATTTGCACGGCCACTGGCCGCTTGCGCACAGCAATCCACCCCTACTTATTGGTGACCTCTCCGCAGATAGCCTAAGTACCACGAAGGATGTACAGTGCTTCCATGGTTTCCTAATCGTGAGTTGAGCAATGATATCACACGGTTATTTATTTCATGAAAACCTTCAATCTCCTACTACTTTTATGTACCAAATTTAAATTTTTTTCGAACAGAAGAGAAAAATCATGAAATTAAAAGCTGACGAAATCCTGAGTTCTAGATATATACCATAGGACAACAACATCATCAGTCTATTCGAACAACTAACCAGAGGAAGCAGTATGTAGATCGTTGAAGTGTTTTAAGCAAAGAAACAGAAAGGGCAACTTCTTACAGGTTTCTAGGATTAGTCACCATAGGGTAAGCTTTCCACCCTGGTCTTGTTCACTGGGTTCTTTTGGTAACCTAGGTTTATAGTTATACCAGGAAGCGTTTATGAGGGCGAACCTGTTCCAGTTTGTGAAGAAATGAGGGCCATGGAACGAAACTGAATGCAGAGGAGAAATTTAAAGAGCTTACAAGACAGGTTTGGCGGGTGTGTCGAAGGATTTGATGTAATGGACCATGGGATCCACAGCATCTAAGGTGGACCTGCTTGGTTTGTGGACACGCTGTAAGGGGTCGTCGGACAGACTAGGGGATGAAGTTGGACTTCTCAGGATGGGACATTCTGTTAGCGTAAGATGGCAGGATGTAAGATCGATGCGGCGAAATTAGTTGGCTAGAATGATTGAACTACTAGATTTGGAGATGGCCTCAATGGCGACTAGTCACCAACACCGGGAATTGAAGGTTTGCATAAGGATGTATTGGGAAGAGATATAAGTGCATCCGTAAGTGAAGCTAAACCGTAATTTAGGAGAAGTAAAAGCATAAAATCCGAACTTATTTCTGTCACCATTTTGATCCGGTGAATCAGTGCGAACAGTTCTTTCTCAGAAAAGAGCACTTCATAAAAGAATTCTTCCGGGAACTACGAAACTGCGGCGTTATTAGGTGGAAAAACAGACATCAATGTGTGGCTCGTTTCAGTCTTCATTTCCCTGGATACTTTGGTGGCTGCACTAGGCTTAAGCAGTGTGAGAACTTATTGTCGAGTCGCAATGTATTTAGCAGCACAATACCGCAACTGCGACATGCGTCTACTGTATGGCGTGAGAAACTGAACGCGAACGTATGCATCTCTCAATCAGTTGCCACACTGGAATTGTGTCGATGTTCCACAGGAATGGCATTCCGCGCACTCCGTCATGTTGCCCAAGTCGATATTTGGGTGTTTCATTCTGCAAATTCTGCATTGGTCCCGTTGAATTGAGGGATCCTGGGGCACATCTATTCGGGTGCTTTCTTTGGCATTCGGAATGCGGCTGCCATTATGGGGCGTATTTTGCGAAATTAACTAATAGCAGTGGATCACCAACGACCTCTCGGTTAAAGTTGTCGATCTTCCTGGAGTACATGAATGCTTTCTGTTTTGAAGGGACGTGATCATACATGTGCCGCGCTTGTGCTTCACCGGATTTTTAGTCCTCATGTGTTCATCCCTTTCCTCCTGTTCTCTGAACAGCCGACTGTCTCCGGTATATTCCTCAATGTTTAGCCATATAGTCACCATTTTACGCTACGGTTTGCCGACAAGTAGACCTAAGGCAAAAATCACGAATAATGTGAATCACAGACGCCGGAAAATCTGTGGCAATGGGGCTGTGAGCTTATCCAATCCATCCTTGGTTGACCAAATTCCGCATCCGCTGCGGAATGCTTTTGCTGTGTGTCATTGAAGTCAACTTAAGCTATCACACAGACAAGGTAGATCCATAAAGGAGTAGAATTGCCAAAATGCTATATTTTCCGGTGCATAAGTAGTTTGTAATGCTTTTAACTGAGTCCCTTCTCGAGTCACAGCTATGGTTTGCACATCATCTGTGGCGGGCAAAACGTTTTGTAATGGTATGCATCGCACGCCGGCAGCTCACCAGGCTTTCGATAGGCAACTGTGCCTAAAACGACCGACTTAACACACATTAAACCACCAACATCGCGTGCGAGAGAGTGTGCACAATTGCTTTAGCTGGTGGTTGCCGTCCGCCTTAATAACCTCACTGTATCTGTCAGCCAAGAGACGAAGAGGAAAAATGCATGTCATGCTGTACTATCTAATTTCAGTTGTCACAGTCCACCTTGGCCGCATCACAAATACTTCATGCAGACAGCGTCGCTGCAAATGCCCACCAATATCCACATACACCATCCATGCGAACGAGGACCACTGACTCAGACTTGTACAAATTTAAACTTTGTTGAACTCTTACGTATCTCCAACCAAACACACCTCGAGAAAGTCCATCTGTTACGTTTTCCCTTTCTGTTTATCTCCATATCAACTTTCGATTCCCACCAATTATATCGTCTATCAGGTTTTGCTTCACTTGTACAACACGCAATGGCCACGGTTGTATTTCGATCTCACTTTTCTGGCCAGCCATGAATAATCATCTCGTCGCATGGATCGGATGTAATAAACCGAGCGCAGGACAGTGCTTGTCGATTGAGTTCACGAACATGGCTATGTGAAATGAACAACACAAAAACAAACCCACTTGAGCCGAGGTCCAGTTGGCATATCATCCAGCGTGAACACTCGCTCAACAAAACCCAATGCTGCAACCCACAACTTTCTCTCTTCATTGGATTTGGCGGCCTACACGATACGCCGAAACCGGTCGGCCGATATTGAGTGGAATTTTGGGCGTGCCGCTAAGTAATCTTTAACGCATATGTCGGTACCATGTCAATCCTTTCACGTCGGTGTTTGTTTTCTCGTATTTCATCCTTCGAAAATGAACAATGTTATTTTTTATTGCACATAGGGATCATACACATCGTACGTGCCAGATATCCCTGAAAATTAACCGTTACAACTAAACTTACGACGATGTTTGTTGATACCCCTCAAGATCACCAAGACGTTGAACGTATTTCGTGCTTATCTACAAACCTCTATCGCGCTACCGAAATCTTCCACGAGGCTTATTATGTGCGCCTCCTGGTCCTGTACGAGTCAGGGTTCCACAACTTCTAACGCTCAGGAGCAAGATGGAATGAGTGGCTGTGGAAGACACAGCATCAAGCCACCTCCTACTGCTTGCCGAGAGCGCGGACCATGACAAACGCAGAACAACGGGTGTCTGGATTCCCAAAATGAAAAATAATGTGTTGAAATTACTTTCTTATCTCCGTCTCGGTCCAATTCCACGACGGTTATGAACACAGTAACACCAACACTTGACGCGACAATAAGGGATATTTAAAAAACCTTAAAGTATGCCTTTGAAAACCGGAAAATCTTCAAACTTCACTCGGGACAAAAACGTGAGAATCACCAACAATCGAAGAAGCCCTGTTCCCACTGCCACACATAGCAATCCTGAGAGCGGAAGCGGTTTCCACCGGGTGTATATTGTTCGGATGAAGTTAAGTTAAGTCTTTATGGAGCAAACATTTTCCAAACTATTTTTCTGTAGCAGATGAACTTTATATTAGAGCATTTACACAAGCAGCTGCCTTGGAAAGGAGATTAAGTTTCATAAACAGGCTGATCACTTGTCCTTGTTGGAGATTGATGCTCTCCTTATTTTGACGTCCAGGGCGACGTTTCCCAATGGCCGATGTTTGGGTCACTGTTGTTCGTGCCCTTCATAATTGATCTACCCTTGGCGCTCAAACCTCTCGATTTTTCTTCGCCGACGGTGTCAGCAAGCAGGTAAGACTGCAACAGCGATCGGCCAGGCAAGTGATTTCTGCCCCTAAACACGAATGAAAGCTACTTGTGGCCGAGAAACATGGAAAGCCTCATTACGTGACCAAGGGCTGTTTATTGCGACCGAGGTTACCGTAGTGAAGGAAACGGGGATAGTCATCATTTGAGGTTGCAAGTGGACGGACCAGCGTGCCGCGGCAACCCAAGACGCCAGAAGTGAACTGTTTAGATTGAAGTCAGCTTTTCCAATCCTAGACCAGATTTGACCATACTCTTGTACAAAGCCATTGTAAGGCCTCATCTAAAATATTGTATGTAGGTTTGATAATTTTTGCTGAATGCGGACGCTACCATCCTATGCGAGGCACGGGTATTAACTTAGAGAATTGTAGGGGAGCAAGATGAGAAGATCTATTAACCCTTGATGGTGATTCACTGCTTGTAAGTGGATGAGATACCGTAACAAATATTCCGCATTTTGTAAATTTTGGGATGGAATGGTGTAATTGGCACCTTTTAATCGGTACTTAGCTTTGATGTTTTTCTGTCCATCACCTCGGCCAATTCGACCAGATTATTAGACGGGTGATGTCGAATCTCTTTTCATTTATACTGCAACAGTAACCATGTTGTTCAAAAACTAACTGTGAATGCCTTCGCGAATGAATGGGTTTATAAGTTGTGAGCTGACGATGATTTACTTCCCATGGTGTGTTATTAGTGGTGCTAAATAATCATTTTCTCCGTTCATTTTAAGTGAAGCTAATCGAGGTCTATTTTTGCGGAAAGACGGGGATTGTTATGATCGTGCCATCAGTAGTCCAAGCCTACTACTGGTGGATAGAAGATTAAAGTATTAGATAATTAGACGTTGTTGCCACAAGCTTATTGATCAACGGCATTGGTGAAAAACTATACTAGGCGCAGTATGAGCCACATATGCATTGGGAATATTTATCAAATCTGTCCTTTAATCAATTTATCGGGACGTTCAAATGTCGGATCCACCAGCATAGACTCTGGCTTTATTTCCATTACGAAACTGTTACAGAACTTAAAAATGATATCAGATATTTTTATGTGTAGGAGATAGAAAGTGGTCAGACTAGTTGAATGTTCGCCCCAAATTTAGGTCGACTAATTTCGAACGGCGAATACCGCCATTATTTTTACTGACGCGCAAGCCTCACCTGGATCCCTTATCACAAAATTACATTATTCTGGCCTTTGCAATGTCTTTCAGTTGACAACATGAAGAATTGCCTGCCAAAATGAAATGCCCAAGTTTTTCTGATCACGTTTTTTGCCGAGTTTTCAGTGTAATCTTAATGGCAATGTGTATCTAGAGCATTTCACAATCATTCGCCGTCTTTCGCAGGAAGGGATTGAATTCATTTGATTCACTCTCCTTCTGGACACAGCCCAACAGTTTTCGTCTACTGTTCAAATGGAAACAGGAGCAGCATCGCGAATCTATCTTAATTTACTCAATTCTCCTAAAGTCTTCTTTTTGCGGAGTTCTTCTGTAAATTGCGACAAAAGTGCAGTAATAATTTGTCCAAAGTCTCGGTTCTTGCTAAGTGTCAAAGAACGAGGTTGCCGTGCTCAAACAGGCTAACATCTGTGCCCTAAATTGAAGTATCAAGAAAAAATACCATGAAGAAAAGCTTGCGGTATTGTCATGGGAGCTACAGGACAGTTCGATGAGCTACACCCAAAAGGTATAGAGGTTAACATCCACGCTGATCCGGACACGAATTTCCGTCTACAAAAAAAATCGAGTAACATAAGAAATCAATGGTTTGCGCAAGGTGTGACTAATGTAGTCCAGTATAAATTACAGTTCCAAATAAACCTGAATTTTCGGGGATGTTGTTATCACAGTGCTCCCTGTTACCTGGTTGATGTGATTTTGATAAGCCCGGATTAATAACCGTCATATACTTCTGTTCTCCAAAGCTCTGCCACGGATCATAGGAATGCGCAACTCAGTAGTTTCAAATGCTTTTAAGACACCGCATAGGCCTGGCGGTAAATTTACAACGGTGCAACAAAAATCATAATCCTGGCAAAACTTGCTTATGAACGGCAACTTTATTCGGCTGGGTCGAAGCCGCTACTTGATCACCCAAAACCATAACGGTGGTAGACAACATAAACGTATCCCGGGGAAATCGCAAGGTCGCTCATACGACAAACCAAATTCATGCTACCATACCGAGAAACAAAATGATTTCACTGAACAATTGACCACGAAATTCCTTCGTTAATCCACGCCATTTGTCGTTTCAGAAGTTCGTTATGTACTAGTATCGTCTTCCTTCTTCAATCGGACGGGGAAGCCTCTACCCCTCCAATCGTTTAATTTGGGTCTCTGCCTTTAATAATGCAATCACTAACTGATTGGTTCCGGATGCATTCCTCGTAGTGGTTTCCTGGTCAGCATTCCGTGTGTTTCTTCCATATTTCGCTGTACTGTTCAAAACTAAGTAATTATTTCGAGGAAAATGACGACCGCTGTTTTGCATCTCATGGAAGAGAAAGTCAAATGTAAATACTTACTATTGCCTTTTTGAACGGCAATTTGTTCCATTATTTTGAGATCGCCTTTGCGCATTATTTTATAGTTGAATTAGATAGATTGTAATCAGTTCAGGTGTCTCGTGCGCACTGTTTACCGCCTCATAAAACCGTCCGACGAAACACCCACCGACCTTGGAAAGTCTTCTGTCGAGGGCGATATGAAAGACTAATGTGGCCTAAGTGATCATAAGAGATCAACGTTTCCCTTTAAAATATTGTAGTTGTTCTGCCAAGACATGATAAAACCGTAAGCATTTGCATTTTCTTCATGTGGCTGCATCATCAAATGATGCTGTCCGTGAACAAACCAAACTGGGCCTCCCAGCTCCGACTAAGAGGGACATTCCGGGAAAATCAAAGCCTAGGCTTTGCTAACTGAGCTCAAATATCGACAGTTGAAATCAGCAGAAATCATTCGTTTGAGTATCATGAGTAGATTCACAAGTCCGGTTGAATAAAACGATCGGCACAAAGTTTTACCAGTTGGTGCTTCACAAAATGGTGGAAGTTACTGGTGATTTTCTTCCTTAAAATTTGTGAATTCGAAAAATATTCCATATTTACACAATGAACACCCATGATAGCCTGATTGAATTCGAGTGAAGTTAATCAAAAATATTTTGTAGCCATTAAAATTCTAACTTGTCTGCTTAATCGGAATGTTCGGAGAATTGCTAGAATCGGTCTAGTTGTTTGTACCCCATCCCTCCTTATCGGTGCTAGGATGAAACAGACGCCACACCATACCTTCAGTCGGTGAACCAATACCAGTCGCATTTTTGATGCTCATAACAAACAACGGTACTTTTGATGCACCTGTCATTCGTCTTTTAAGCAAATCCGCAGCGTGAATGTTAACCAAAATAATAGCTGTCTGAGGTTCAAGGATGCTGTATTCTACTCTACCGTTTGGGTTCCCACATCATTATGGATAGCGGAAACTTTGTGCCGATCGTTTTATTCAACCGGACTTGTGAATCTACTCATGATAATCAAACGAATGATTTCTGCTGATTTCAACTGTCGATATTTGAGCTCAGTTAGCAAAGCATAGGCTTGTGATTTTCTCGGAATGCACCTATTAGTCGGACAGCCGTCCACGGTACTATGTTGTTGAAGCACCTTCTTTCTTAGACATTCCTTTTTTGGCATAGATTTCTAATTTTATTGGAATTATGAGGAGCCAGCATGGGAACTGATCTCGTGTCAAATAGCTGCTGCAGTTGCTCAACACAATTGAGTGGGCAAACGATAAACAAGGTCACTGACTATGTTAACCTCTAACTAATTTTTCAAGATATTCGCAAAGGGATAGGAACGGTATTACTGAATTAGTTATCCGCGAAGATGATCGATAATGGGAAGATAAACGTCGACTGTTACTACTAGAATCTGTTCAACTTAAATGCGGAGTTGGTGAGAATGTGCAATAAACTCAAGAATTTTCCATCAAGTTGATTGAAACCAGCAGCTTCACAACTGACTGACACAAGACAAATTTGCCTGCGTACTTTGAAAAACAAACAGACAACAAATTAGATCAACAATAGTACAGCAAACATAGGGGAGAGTAGGAATGTAGAAAGAGTACACCATACATCAATTTAGATTTGTTGATACGGAGCTTAGTGAGAATCCTACATCCTATAGTTTGCTGTTCTGCTCCAGTGAAATGACCAACGGGCCAGTGAAACAATGGTTCTGCACATCCAATTGCTTCAGTTTATATAGCTTTCAAAAGTAAAAAGCGGAAGAACATCTATGTGATTGGTATTCTGACTTAGTAATCGAGTTAATTATTTCCATCTAATGCACACTGATTAGAGTTCCAGGTGAACTGGAAAGCATCATGAGGTTCGGATATTTGTGACTGTGATTTAGTTTGGACAGTATTTTCGGTCATTTTCAACGTGGTGGACCACGGTGGATTGGATAAAGTCGCTTCGTCACAGTTTCAGCTCTGATGCCCGTCGGAGTAGAAGCGGTGGTGACATGCCTCAATGGGCCACGGATAAAACTGGGGACTCCTTTCCTGTGGTTAACGTGAACTCGAAATCACGATAAGCTCCATATTCAAACAAACCAAACTTGAGACACCGGCTGTTACATATACTATAGAACAATCTAAAATTTGAACATAGATATGCCTTTTAGAAGGCGGATATTTCCAACCTATCAAATGATTTGGACAAGGCTTTTTAGTGAGTGTTGGAGCCCTTACTCAACGAATTGTGCACTGGTTTCAGCCATTCAGTTGATATGGATAAAACAATTCTGACAGTGGATCGAACCACAGGTTGCAATTAAAGGTGTACAAACACTAGCCTCGGACTTGTGTTCCCTGACTTTCTTTGTCATCAGGAATACATTTGGAATGCAAGAATCTAACTGACTGTGACATTTACTTATGACGCCTAGGGTCTCCAAACGTCGTGTTGGGAGATCTTGTGAAACCCATCCTAGCAGTTTAACTCGACTCAGTCTGTACAATCCACTGGTTAGGACATTTATCCATTTCGTCCTGTCATGAACTGATCACTTCAAGCCATCTTTTAAAAACTGCCTGCCTTGGAGAACGTTGTGTACAGAGAGGGAGTCTTATAGCGATTTTATTTGATAAATGTCTCAAACATCCAAATTACTTAGTCACGTAATTTCCACGTCTGATCCCAGAATTCCTAATAAGTTTCTGCCCTCAGGTCTCACCAAAATCACATTGAGGCCAGTGTCCGGACATCCACAGCATTGAAACATCATCTGTCGTCAACTGTCATATTTTCGAGTCGTATAGCCGGAACGCATATACAGCAATAATTGGGCAATCAGATGCTGAACCGACTCCGCAGTTGCTTCTGACTGATAGTCACCAACCAACTTTTCCGTATACCCGAATATAATTTAGTAGAGTGACGGTCGATAGGTTTGGCGTAACTTCGCAAGAAACAATTATCTTTGACCTTTCTGGGGATGATAGATATTTAATATTCTTAAGGATGATGGACCTCGTAAATGGAATCTTTAAATTAGTAAGTGGAAGCATGTATTCCAAGAATCTCGATCAGCTATTCTCTAAGGGGAGCTCTCCTCTATAGGAAATTACTATACACACAAGTTCTGTAGTGATTCACCATTACAATTTCAGATATTATCTGACCTCTATCTCGCTCATTTTAATGCTCGGAAATAATCATAAATGTGGCACTGTGAATGGTTTTATTCCACTCAGACAGCCGTTACACGTAATCTAATCACTTGTTGTGTAGACAGAATCTTTCCATATATATTAGCCCAATGACTCCATTTGTCAAGCGAACATTCAATCTATCCGACCAGTTTTCTGCTTAATTTCCCAAATCTCCTTTACGGAATTCTGAATTTAGTTTGGATTAACGTGACAGTTTGGATGCTTCAAAACCTACATGATTCAATCGGTTACAACTGAGAGTTGTAAATCCACTGGTTGATGAAATCTCTTATCTTTTTTAAATTGCTTTTTTAATTAAATAAAAATGTACATCATTTTTCAGGAAGGGCGCCAACTGGGGAAGTTAAATGGCGGTGGGAGGATTCGAACCCGCGACCTTCGCACCCAAACGCCAGGACCTTATCGGTTTGGGGACCACCAGACAGACTCAAGGAATAACGGGCTTGGAAAAGTAAAACTGTATAACGAAATATCAGCCACTCATTTTCGATACAAAAACACTAAAATCAACTGGAAAACAGAACAGTAACGATGTCCAACTTGATCCTCGACAAAAATAAAATCCAAGTCATGGATAAGCGCAAAACGAGTGTATTCAAACTGTGTTATTGTGAAGGACAAAATGTAAATACAGCGTTGTTGGTGGATTT
The DNA here is from genome assembly GCA_008360955.1 of Fasciolopsis buskii. NCBI lineage: Eukaryota > Metazoa > Platyhelminthes > Trematoda > Plagiorchiida > Fasciolidae > Fasciolopsis > Fasciolopsis buskii. The sequence goes on from LUCM01003434.1 coordinate 66,884, forward strand.
ATTGTGCCAACGTTTCGACTACCGTGGGCAGTCTTTCTCGAGACAAGTTGTACAATCAAAATTGATATGCAGAAAATGTGGTTATGTTAGTGATGCATGTTGGTACAGACTAAAAACAGAGAAAGATTTGTAACTTCCACATTCATCCAGTAGAAATGTAAATGTACATTGTGGAATAGAATGCGAACACTATGTCAAATGATTTTTTCTTTGGAGGAGCTATTTACATATAAGTCGCATTTTTAAACAAAGCAATATCAATGTGCTTGCATTGAGAGGAATATTCGGTTTTCGTCGATTGGAAATGATCTGATGATTGAAAATTTGCTTGCAGCCAGCGTCTTGGGGTGCGCGGTCACTTTTAAGATAAGCCAACCAAGTTCAACCGAAAAATCAGACAGTGGAAACCAATTTGGATGGGAACTTCAGTGAGTTCATTGAACCGAGCGTTATAACCTAGTTTAGTTTACCACGGACTATGTGAAGTGACAAACAAATGTTTAAAATGCGAATAAGATGTAATGCGCCAACGTTTCGACTACCGTGGGTAGTCTTTCTCAAGGCATAAGATGTTTTATGAAACCTTCAACTCAAGTTAGAATAGGCTCAGACCATAAGTCCACCCTAATTAGAGTGCCAACCTCCCAGTTGTGGGATGATAAATCAGACTTGACTCGATGAATGGCGACAGGTGTTATCACGCTGGTGATACGGGAACCATTTTCTCCAATGACCAGTTCTGAATTCATCTGCTCATTTCATACAACCACTGGTCCGAATTCTACACCGAAAGTAAGGAAGGTTGGTGCTTACCTCTCTGAGTAGCCCTTCTTTATGCTAACTGCATTTTATTCGAATAGAACCCAAATAAACGACCGTGAAAATTCTGGGTACTTTGATGATTCTGTTCATCCAATTTCGGATCGGTTTTGTAAGTGCTTCTCAACTAGTGGCTTATGAGTCTTGGAGTGAAAAGTTGTGGGTTGATTCAAATGCGACTTTGAGGCTCATCGGTCCAGATAATCTGAATTTCCGTTTTCAGGGAATTGCTTATTTCCTTCTGTCTCCCGTATTTCTGCACCAACGGTAACTTCAATTATGAAATTTTCCATCTAACTCATCCAACTGGATTCTTTTCAGTTGATTGTGCGTAAACTATAATGTTTTGTGTTTACGATTTACAAAACCAAGTGAAATGTTTGAATCTCTTGGCAAATGCTTCTATCCATTTTCACGCAACTCAGACTCATCGAATTTAATTTTGGCAGAGACCAGCGAAACTGTAATCGGTTATTTTTACTTTTAGTTTGTAAATATTGTACGTATTCTGACAACTATTGTAATTAAAACCATAAAGCTTGCCGAAGCCCCATAATTATTGCATACGCATCAATAATCGACTTTGTCCGAATGTAAACATCTTGATCGCTGGAAATATTTTCCTCTTTTGCTTCAACTTACAATGAAATAACAATGTACATCAGTTTTCAGGTAGGAGGCGGCGGCCAAGAGAGGACTGCCAAGTGGGATTGTTGATCTGCGGTGGGAGGATTCGAACTCGCGATCTTCACGTCCATGACGTTATCAGCTTGGTCACCGGCGACCGGTTGGTCGAACACAATTATAAAACAACTTACAGAAAAACCATACGGGTTGCTTATACTTGGATGATAAAATTTGTTCCTCACTATAACATGATCAATTTCGGCATTGAGTCTATCATTTAAAAATCGGCGCCAATAAGACCAGGACCATTCCGCCAGTATTTCATTCAGTCATAACTGAATTTTAGGAAACCCCAAAGAGAAGAGATCGAACGTTCAAAGAACAAGCAAAGTAAGAATGGGAGTCTTTTCGGTTACCAAGGTGAACAGCTTCCCAAGGTTATCAAGAAAGCAAGAATCAGACAGATATGAATGAGCTTAAGCAGTCAGTATGTATTCGCGGATCCTGATCATATGTAGCAATCGACGAGTAATTTCTGATCCGCAGGCAGTAGAGTTACAGAGAAAAACCACATTTGGACACAACCCATTCCTAGGCAAGAAAAAGCTGTTATTGCCATTGTTGCGACTCATTAGACGATTGTATTGTTCACCACTCATTCACTCATACTACACTTTGGTTTGACAGGGCTTGGTAACCCTGTGCGCAGTTAAACTTTCCTAATGGTTTCCACGCTTGTCCAGTCCTCGTTGATCGTCTCCCCGTGGTCGATCACAGGTTTACACGCAGGTTCCCACCTAGGTCCAGTCTGCATGCCAGTGTACCGATTCATTCTCCCCAAACCCGTATCGGAAGTAAAATCAAATGTAGACAAAATGCACTTAATGACTGCCTTGTTCTCCTTGCTTTATGAATGCTGACGATTATCACTGAATTGCAAAAAAATATGGGCTTGAGTCAAGTCGAACATAATTGTGCTAAAATGTGGCGCCAACCTTGAGCACGCCCAATACTAAAACGCACTGGGAAACGAACGCTCATAAACTGGACTCAATTTACTTATATTCGTGGCACGCAAGCCTATAGACTTTAATTATTGAGTACCTTGGTAATCGTCTATTGAAACTGATGACACGACAAATCGTCCTATCTCAAACGATCTCCCGGTAACTGAGACACTTGCAAGGTATTGCGATCTACTTTCCCTTAGTAACAATTTTAGCCGTATGATGATTGCGAAATATATGCGGTAACCTTATCCATTTACCAGTTTATTCATATATGTGCAGTTAGACAGACAGCGAGTGATTCGAAAGTTCGTGTGGAAACTTTGATCCGACCGTGTTCACTCTTCAGAAAGTGACGGCTGAGCAATTGCGAGCAATTTGTTTCTTCCCACGGGTTGGATGGGTTGCTTCATGGCCTCCCACACCCGACGGAACCAAAGGTCCTTACGTCTAACATGAGGATCGAGTCAAGGTGAGCTTAAAAGGAGGTGAATATCCTTAGTTGATCACTTGTATCGGTGGATTAACAAGGGATGGTGACAACCATACCGCCCAAGAACGGTATTTTACTTCATCCATCAAATAATGTCGACCTTCACACAGGTAGTGAACTCACATTACATTCGATTTCAACAAAAGCGAAAAATGTTATGCCCTTTCCTCAAAAACTTAATAGGTGAAAATATTCTTCAGGTCACGAAATTTCCATCACCAATCGAAATCACATGGCTAGTGCGTAACTATCATGCATCATCATGCGAGAATCAGACTTGATGGATCAGTGTATAGTAGCGACCGAAAGAACGTTAATTTAACTACCGTCAAGTACCATGAAATTTGATGATTCTCGCTGTCATCACCTTAGACCAAATAGCATTTATTCAATCTTCACTTGATGTAACCTATTACCGTTGGCATTGACTTCAACGAATACGTACGCTACAATCTCTTACGAACATCTGCCGACCTTTCATTATCCATTTCCGGCATTATTATTTAAAATATGATTCGCTATATTCTGCCTCCGGAATTTCTAATTACCCGTGTGGATCAACCACGTCTGTGACATTGCTGCATTCTCGAACAGCTCGATTTTCTGCCGGTGGTGCCAGCCACCAAGTCAACAATCCCGACTTCTCTCATCACATCTAAAAGCAGAAAACGCTCGACAATACGTGAATTAACGAAAGTTTGTTTACACAAAATCCAAATAATTTCTTCCTTCAGTCAACGTCAACCGAAACCTAAATGTTTTCCTGAGGCTTATTCACGGAAATGATACACTTCGTGTAGATATTTATGTGATAAATTTCAGGTTGAAAGACTGAACCTAGTTTGAGACTATTGTACTCAGAAGGGATGGAAGAAAGCCTCTTGGGTGGATTGTTTCATTCAGTGAATCTAGCAATGGGCCCAAAATTGACGGATATTCAGGAGTCAAGAATGGAACATGTGGTTGGCGATGTATTGAGAATTGAAACAAATGCATCGGTGAGATAATGTAAAATATCCGTAATTCAACTTCTCTGTGTGCCACACAAAGAGCTGGGGTTTTGGATTCTCGGCTGAATCCAGATCTCATCTATCTCTACTTCTTCAGTTTCCTTATTTTAAAACACACTACATCTACCGTGCAGTGGCTATATATGGGTCATCCATACATACATCCTCAGATTACACGAACCATATTAATCAGCGTCTCCCTAATGTGCGACTCAGAGGCGCATCTAAACTTTCATTTTACTTTGATTTCTCTCAACGTGCTCATTTGCTAATACTTAAAAACATGCTCTGAATTGTTCCCAAACAAAGTGTGATTTCTGGTCACACCAAATATCGTTCATTTTGTCTCAAAACCACCATTTTAAAAGCAATCGAAACCGGAAAATCCCATCCTAACCGTTATGTTCTGGAGTGGAATGAACCGTTGAACTAACATTGATACCGATGCAGACCTCATCATTTCACTGATGAAAATTTGGCTATTCTTAAAATCCAGCGAGGCGTTCACAGCACTTGCTTTCTCTGCAATGTCTATCGATCCAATCATTTGACATTTTTCACAAAACCCTTTCTAAAAATCATGCCACCGCATTTTCGATTCATACGAGAGACGCAGCAAGATACAGATTATTGTTTAATACATTTGGTGAATATCTGAGACGAGACCTCATTTAATATGTGAATTCCTACACTTTGTAAACAGGTGTGTATAAACTTTGTTTGTTCATACCAACTGCGTCACGCATCTGTTCACAATACTTGTTCCGAGACGCTTCTCACTGTCAACTGGAATTCGGTTCACAAATCAGACACAGGTTTACCCATTTTAATCCGCTTGTTACCCGGGACTGTGCTCAAATATTCACCAACTAATTAAGTACCTGGTTGCATTTCTTTATTGTCAGTTCCTTTTGGTCCGAATCAAGCGTTTGACCGAATCCAAAATGTCTAGTTTCTAATATTATGAACAGGTGCAACGCGGAATTTCTGAAGAAATAAATTAACGTGTATTTCTGTCTTTGAGAGTTCACTCACTCGAACGATCATCAGACAAATGAACGAATTCAATTGTAGCAACACCCG
>LUCM01003438.1:0-80881 GCA_008360955.1 Fasciolopsis buskii
TTCGTTATGATTGTACTGGGATGGCGAGAAAACCCGGGATGACACCGTGTTACGAGACAGTCAATTCCGTTTAGCGACTACGCATAAATAAATTCGGACTTTCCCGACCAGAAGGAGTTTATGTATCATCATTATCACCTGCATCGTCATCACAATCACTATCAGCATCAATACGATCATTTTTATAGTTAATCCGATCCACATCACCCAAGCGGACGTATGTGGTTCAAACGTGTTCGGTTCCTTTGGAAACGTCAGTATAGTTCCAGTCATTTCCCCATATAACGAACCCGTGTAAATAAACTGTTGCTCAGACGGCTCGGTGATGCTTTCGTCCAAATCTTTGCAACTACTTTTGGTTTCTGCTTGGGCATAGCCCGCATCTGATTCTTGTCCTTGTCAAGTCCGGAAGTTAGAATGACTGATTCAGAGGTAGGTATGCATTGTCATCGCTATCTGCTCCTGATTCCTAGCAAGGATGAAACATCTGTACAGTGCTATCATGGTTTCTTAAGGACCAGTTGAGCTCTAATATCACGTCTTGAATTATTTGATGAAAACATTCAGTCTCCTACTACTAATAGCTATCAAGTAGCCAAGCTCTGTAGGTCATATCCAAAGCCTTCGTCGTACTTAGGCTACCTGCGGAGAAGTCATCTATCATTGGGGGTCGATCGCTGTGAGCTAACGGTCATTAACCGTGCAAATCAGTGACGGATAGGTGCAACATCATGATCTGGTGAAATTCAACAAACCGTTGAGAACCTGCCGGGTAGCGTAATGGCTAAGGCGTTCGACTAAGAATCGTTCGTTCAAGGTTCGGGTACGGTCCTGGTACATGTGTGCTGTTCATGATTCCTAACAAGAACGAAACAGTTGTGCAGTGTTTCCATGGTTTCCTAACTGTGAGTCATTTGGTGGATTATTTCATGTATTTCTCTTAAGTGTTTATTGCACCATTCAAGATTTGCGTATCCCATCTTCGGAGTCGAGGATTTATCATTACCTTATGTGTCAAGCCGAACCAGGCAACGGCCGGGTATAGTGTAAACCGTGAAATCAAGTCGCCAAAGGCACTAAGTTCGGTGCAATAACAAAAAACTACGTGATAACAAGTCAACAACAGGGACGTGTAGGCGTTTGAATTCTAACCGTGTTTTGTCAGAATCACTTGGTATATGCGTTCATACACTCACCATGGTTTCAAAATTGCTGAAAGTGCCGTAAACCAGCTGGGTCGCATAAACTGAACACGCAGAAATGTTGATGTTCAGAGAGCTTCAGTGAAGGCATTTTCTCTCAGTAAGTTTGACAGATCAGGCTAGGCGGCCGTAAATTAACATGTCACATTCCCTGAGACGATTAAAATGGAAGAAGGAGGAAAATTAATAGACATTATTCAGAAATAGACAAAGACATTTTGATAAGTCTAGCATTTTTAATGATGTGGTTTACGGATGAGTGTAATGGAAAGATTTATGCCCCACTTTCACTAGAGCCGATGACACAGGTGACAAGAACCAGCTACCATGATCCTGAAATTCGGAATGGAGAAGGTCCCAGTAGGTCAGATGTGGGGACCATCCGCGCAAATACCAAAACCCAATTAAACGACTGACTTGTCTTGAATTGATCTGACTTGATTGCTAACTACCAAGATGGAGTAGAAGCATGCGGTTTTCAAAACCCCTTCGATGATTTCAGTAATACTGCTTCATTTCGAATAAGTTCACGGTTTAGTGAGGGAACTAACTATTATCCGGAAAGAGGTTCAGACCGGGTTGTTCGTGCCTTTAATAGTTCCTAACGAATGCATCAATGCAATCAAATTCACCCAACCCCATTTGGATTTAGAATAGCGCGCGGACATTATCCACGCTTAGATCGACGCAAATACCATACAAGCTGAGCTGCAAATTTAGCTACCCAAATAGGTTCTCGTACTGAATCGACTATCTGTCACCGTTAGATGTCACGGATATATTTGGTTACGAAATCAATTTTGGCGGACTTGAAAAAGGTTGCATGAGAAACGATTCATCATCAAATAATAACGTCGCTGAAAACCATGGAGGAAATCGTTGCACAACCGTTTCGTTCTGTGCATGGTTGTGGATATAAAAGTTGTAACGAAATGAAAAAGTATTTGTAATCCTACTTCCCCCGTACAATTGAATCCCTATCCTATTTCCAACCCATCGTAGTTTCATTATCCACAGTTCTATGGACATTCTTCTGGTCTCCGAATGGAGGGTGACGACATAGGCATTGAGAAAAGCGGAAATGGCCCCCCGAGTAACAGGACGTGGCACTAGGTGGCTCTTGCGTGCACCCGTGTGTGTGTGTGTGTGTAGCAGTGCACGGACGGAAGTGCACGAAACTGTACGCAAGGCGGATTCCGAGTACAACAAAAGCTGGTCCGCCCTCCTTATATTTTGTTGTCTACTCGTGTCAGGTTCCATATCCGAGTCGTCCACGTGACCCTCAGCATTCGCCCCGAACGACGAGCATCAGGGTAGGATTAGCCTACTGAGAATCGAGGAAACAGGAAGCAGTTAGTTTGGCATATGCCACTCTCCACAATGGTCTTTCACCATTGTCAGCAGTAAGTGGTTCATCATTCAGTGACGTATTGGCGCACAAATACACACACGGACACACACTGGTCTCCGCTCTAATGCAGCCAAACACATACACACATATACACATACACACGTAGAGGTACAAATATTCATATAGACTGATTAAAACCTGTTGGTTTCACCTCTGGAGTGCGCGTTTTGGAGTATGGGCATATGACAACTTTCATGTCGGAAGTGTAGTGTCCAATACGCAGACAATATTCTCCGGTCAAATAAACACGTACGTAACAGAATGACATTTGAGACAGTGAAATAAAATGCGTCTGAATGTAACTCCGAGATCACCCTACCCCCAGTGATCCATCTGAGGTTTGTAGATCCGCAATCTCTACCACAGTGCTCATGTTAAAGGGAAGAAGCTCTCAGTACATAAAGCCGGCGAATAAACGTTGCTACAGCAAAGTGCTAGGCAAAACACCGACTGAGGTAAGGTAATATTTAGATAAAACTGGGAAGCTTGTGTTCCCAGTCCTTTTGCCCATTCGTGTACACTCGGGCTCATGGAACATGCGAAGTAGCCCATAGAATCTGAGCCCGTAACATTGGCATCCATGGACAAAAGTGCGTATGTGCACCTGTGTATACACACACGGTCTCGTGCACATTTAGTTGCAGAGAGAGACGTGTATGTCTGAATAGTCCGAGCGCCTGTCCACTTGTGACATGGCATATGTACGACGTAGGCCCCACCACACAAGCTCGCACGGCAAACAAATGAATTATCACCTACGAAATCATGCTCGCACACACACACACACACACACAGATACCTACATACAAACAACCTGACTATAAACGCAACCGCATGAACAGCTTCCGTTTTTCACCAGCACCATGTCGGGCCGGATGAATGTCAGAGTACGGAGCCGCGTCTGATATGCGGTGCAGTATTGGACTGGATTTGCTATTCAGATTGAACCGAAATATGTCACACTGGCTGTCCCGTCCTGCCGTGTCATGTCAGAGATGGCAATCAACTTGACCTTGACCAGTTTTCCGTAGCAACTTTATCGTCATCAACCGGAGCTGAAGTGGAATCATAAGCAAAATTATTGCCGTCTTCTTTATCAAATCGGCAAAAATGGCAGTGCATTCGCATGATGGAATCCAATCTAACGGACAAATGATTTTGGTATTCGTATTCCCCTATCACGTATATAGATGTGAGACAATTGATAAACAGAACAGGATGGTGTACACTACTCACAACTATTTTGTGGACTCCTTTTCGGTCTCCCATGGTGGATATGGGAATAAATATGTCAAAAGAACTTGACCAACCAGTCCTCAGACATCATATTGCATATATATATATATTTGTGTGATTCCAACTTGAAAACAGTGGAACTTTCCTCTAAACCCACCGGAGTAACAATGAGGCTTATGAGCAACGAGACAGCCACTCCTCAATCAAACTGGTAAGTATACGGAGAATGTGGAATTTTCCTGGGTTTATCTATTTCGGAATCACACATAAACGAATGACGCGATGAAATAATGCGTACAACTGTAATTTAGCTCAAGTTTATTGCGACAAATCGTGCATCCACCGAGGACGATAAGGGCATTAAAAACCTGTGAGAATGGGATTGTTAGCAGTGTAGCGCGCATTTAGTCAACAGTGTCCAAGGTGAGATCATATCGGTTATCTGATTCCAGTCAACACGATCTGTTCCATTGCAATGTGATGCGAGTACGTGGCCTCTCAACCCGAACAACACCAATCTAATTTATCTATGCAATAATCGTGTATCATGAGGGAAAAATTACGCAAATGGCACAGAAAATAATGAGGAAAATTATCTTAGGGAACGATATTGTTTTCGCATTGAAACATTTGCACACGGATTCAGTTGTTTCTAATTGAAAAGTAGTCACATTTGCCGCATTTCTGATGAAAGGTTCCCATCCTACTAAGCCAGTGATTGCTTAGCGCGCAACGGTTTCTGTCCAGTCATGCTACAGAAAAAGCAAATTATATAATGCCGTGGCATTTGGAATCCGGCTGGTATGGTCTAGTGTAAATGCAGCTCTAATTACAATCGTTTAATTTGCTTTCGAGTCCCAACTAGGATGGAAAAATGGGACAGTTCCTCATGGTCCATGTGAAACAGCTGTACAGCACACGTCGACACTCTTCCAATAATCGAATCAGTTATTTGAAAAGTTCCACAGAATGGTTTTGAGAACATCAGAACATGGTGAACACGCTGATTCCCAGTTATTCGCGCAGACATTTGCGGCGGTGGTCAAAAGGATTAGGTCTTGGCGTTTGAACGTGAAGGTCGTGGGTTCAAATCCTTCCACTGCCGATCAGATTTCCCACTCGGCAGCTCTCTACTGGGCGCGGCCCCTTTCCTGCTATTTTATTAACAAAAATACAAACGGTGATTGGTGACTATGTGGAATAAGGTTATTGAGAGTCACCGTGATTCACTATGGCCTCGGCGTCGTCTGAAAGTAGTTGAGCATTTGTCAATGAGTTCATTCCAACTTTGAGTGGTTTCAAAATAGATCACCTCAAATATTAATCGATCGGTCTGTTGTCGTGTATGGGAAACTTTAACCAAAGAGCAATTCACAGCAGACTTGCAGCTTAACTTACTATCGTCTGAACAGTTAGTCCTGAGCAAATTTTCCCCCTTCTCATTTATCCGCTCTTGTCTTCGTGCAATTTTTGGTAGAAAGCAAACCTAATGCGCAAGAAAACAAAAACCATTATTGTTTTTTGCCGAGCGCTGATAAATTCCCACGGGGGCTATGATAAGAAAGTTCCGTGAATGACCTTCAGAAGAGTGGACAAATCACAGAATAGTTCAGTTGTAGTCTGCCCTCCTCTTTTTATGATCGTAGCCTTCTTCCGAAATAAGGGAATTTATGCCGGGCAGATGTAGACTCATGATAACCACCCTCTAACAATATACTCAGTTTGATGACTCAACTGTGCACGTGACCGTCAAGCAGCCACCTCACCATGATTGAATTTAGCGGGGCATACTAGCCGGCAATTAGGTGTGTTGATTAATAAGAGGATGCCAATATAAAATACTACGTGACCTGCTTTTTTCAAATTCTTCGGTCTTTGTAAAGAAGGAATTTTGTAGATAGAATTTAATCATAAAGTTCCTCTCTTTTTCCACACGTCCGCATTACCATATGTACTTTAAAGACCTGGTACCACGGCAAGGTTAAACTTTCAACGGTTTGTCTTAATTAGTGTCGGGTAAATCCCACCACTTGTTGGAATAAAAGGAAATTGTAGAACGGACAGTCGCTTTCCATTTCCCCTCTCGCACCCTTTCCTCCTTCGATGAAAGCGATTTGAGATGTGTTACAATGATATCGTGGATGGACTTGTTCTGGTCAAAGTTACCCTAACAAAATGCATTTGTGACACACTTTGATGCATCCGCGCATGCCCCAGATACAAAAAGAATCCATGTTGCTCTCTGTAAGCTAGAAAACGACCACTAAACTGAAGAACGAAGCACAAGTGGTGAGAGGAATTACCACCCACCAACAAAAGCAAAAGTGACTATTCATTTTAGAAAATCGTCAATTGCAGTTCCACATCAGTTTTTGCAAATCTGATGCTTGAAGCGATGCGTTCCAGGGATGACTAGCACCCCAAAGGATAGTCTACCGAGAACCGGAGCGAATAAAGAGTAGTGATTAAACAACTGAAAAGTAATAGGTGAGAAGAGCAATCCAACTGTGGAAATATTTGGAACGCAAGAACCGATGACCACGACACTTAGTCATATCGTCTAATTACTCGTACATCATAACCAGGGAATCAGTGTCATGGGTTGTCAACATCGGTCCGAATCAAGTTATTCCCCTATTAGGTAAGTTTCGCGGACAAATCGTTTCACAAAACGTAATTGTTTGCTCTTAACGAGAAAAACCTGAAACTCTGCATCTAGCCAGAGATGGTTTCCATTTTCGATCGACCAACAACAATTTGCACAGGTCTCTGATAGACCTAAGTGCTTTTGATACGGCTGTGATTGGTGATAAGTTTGTCTGTACGTAAGCAATAGATTTCTCAATGCTTCTGTGACTCCATCTCGTGTATTGTTTGCTTGCAGAGGGAAGCAGTTGTCAAATCTGTCTTCCCAGGAGGAGTGGTCAATCTAATTGGCCAGGAGGCAACTGAATGATAAACTGTACGGTCTTGAATGTTGAAAGGAAAAATGAAATCGTGAATAAGGAGAAATTTTCCATTTGATTCTTATAATTAGATGATTCCTGAAAAGCGAAACGCACCTGGAGGAGTTGAAATTACAATGGAGATGGAAATGATCCGTTAGTGCTTGGGCGGAGAATTCTGTAAAGGGAGAAAGTTTGGTCGTTAGATTCCAATAAGAAGTGAACTGTTTTCAATTCCGAACGAGGTTTTATTATGTGCTTCAAACAGATTTCATCCTATAATTAAGCTGTTTGAATGATTACCCTTCAGACTCCATATTTTATACACAAACCCCAGATCATCCGACCATCTTTAGATTCAGGAAGTACCAGACTCAAGTTTTCTTCTCAGGTAGGGATTCGTCGATTTCATTATTGTATTTTTCGAAAAGTCAATCCGCACATCTGGTCTACCGCTTTGTGCTGACCACCGACATGTAAGTAAAATGTCCCAGTTTTTTCTCCTCTTGGCCGGTTGTGGCCAAGTGAGTAAGGTGACGGCGTTTGGGCGCGATGGTTGTGGGTTCAAATCCTCTTACAGCCGGTCAACTCCACTTGGCATCCCTCTGAGGGCCGCGGTCCCCTCCTGATAAATGGTGTGCATCGTTCTTGCACTAATAAAGATGGTAAAAAGACAAAAGGTTTGATATAGGGCATCTTGTGTGCGGTGTCATCAAAGTTGAATCAGACTGTTGTTGTTGTTGTTGTTGTTGTTGTTGTTGTTATTGTTATTGCTGTTGTTGTTGTTGTTTCTTCTGTCGAGTTGGAAAGGCCAATTAAGTAGGCCCAACCATAGTCGTATAAAAATCAACTCAAATAGGAGTTTGGTTTCTCTTTCTAGAAGGCATTGGACTTTCCCGTGTACCTATTCGATTAAATTTGTTTTTAGGATTCCGGAATCCGATTTACTCGATTCTGTGAAATTTGAATTCCTCCCTGACGGACTAGAAATTGAATTGGTTGACCGAATGTGACTAGACGAAATGCGCTTTAAGTCTTGTTTGAAAGAACAGTGTTAGGCTTTTTCGGCTGACCAGAATTAATCACGTATTTACTTCACGAATGACCAAAACTCATCGGTCCCCTGTGTTGTGCATTCTCATTGTTTCGGACCATTGGATAGCAAATTTGTTGCGAACATAACGTATACAACTGATCGTTTCAGTAATATCAGTTTAATGAATTGGAACATTACGTACTAATTTTGCTCGTTTGTTAGAAATTCCTGACAGCCTAAGGCTTTGGATGAATGTTTTGTCAGAATTCCCATGTCCGTCTGAGTTAGATTCTTCTGAACGACAAATCAGTAAGATACTATTCACAACGAGGGCCTAAATTTATGCTTGCCATATGAGGATACGACAATTCTAGAGTTATAAATAACTCTGAAGGCCTAGCCAGATTTTGGCGGAAGTTCCTTCCTATTCCGGCTGAGTCTGTTCAATCCGATGCCTCCCACCAAATCACGTCTTCTGCACAAGATGGGCAGATGTATCCATCAATCGGTTTCGCCCTAAATATTCAAGTAGATCTCACAACGATAGTTACATCACTCCCGCACCCTACCAGCAAGTCATTATGAGATCCATATAAATATCCGTATGCCTCGAAAATGCAAAGGCATTTGACAAACATGATTTTGAATTCATCGCGTGGCAAACGCTTGAGGCTTTCACCAACAACTGGAAACAGGCGTACGGACTCAATCACTCCAACGCATTAAACAAGCAAATTATCCCGTTAAAGATAAGAATCAAGTCACAAAATAAAAGTGTCAAACAAGTCAGTCAATTTGGGCAAAACTACCCACAGCAGTGAAAATAAAAAAACAATTACCCTAGAGGGATCTGCAAAACACCGGTGGAATTGTTTGACTACTGATTGATGACCTCAATTTCAAGTTGGTAGATAGATTACGGAACAAATTTCTACAACTCAGTTGTTGTTTTCCATCACTATGCGCTCGTGTAAACGTGCGTGAACTGAGTGAAACCAGGCGTGTGGAGTGGTCTGACGTTTCTAAAATTTAGTTTATTAGTATGAGTAATGTAAATATGGTTCATGACTTGTTGTTTATATTCGTCACTTAGACATCAATGGGCTGGGAGAAGTGGTGACTAGAGCTGCAAAAGTTGTCCGAGGTACACGTGAATGATATCGAACACGCTTTAGTATTCGTCGCAACAGGGACTGGCGGTTGTTGGTTTATCACGCGATCGCGATGTTAATAAGTAGAAAGTAGTTACAAAATAATTCGTTGCGAACAGTAGCGCAAGGGATTCGGACGACCTGTTTCGATTATACTTGATTGTATGGGATTGGATTTGGTATCCCTGTAAAGATTTGACCAGGATTTTTCAGTTTGTACTAAAAAAATTCTGCTGAATGCTTTTACAAGAGTTTCGTGGATGTGGTTGCATACAACTGCCTTCAAATTCTACCCCCGTAATTTTTTCCCCAATCTTTCTGATAACAGTGAATTGCTAATGCACCACTGTTCTGCAAAACCGGCTGAGGTTATGAGTCCACCATTGAAACGACAATACAGCCATACGTGCAATTCATCTCTCTCTCTCCCCCTCCTATCTCGCCCTCGCGTGAGAATGTGATACCCTAGTATCCCGGTGCTGAGCCAGCTAGCCCGTAAACCTAACCTGAATGCGAGTAAAAACGACTTGGGATTTGCCGACAAGGAGAGCTTATTCCAATGATCACGATCATATACAACCTCTTGGTTTTCTTAAACAACGAAAGAAATTGAGAAACTAAAATCCCGTGGAATTTGGCCCAAATTATGACCCGACAATGTAGTTTGCATGAACAGAGTACATTTACTCACTTCTTTGTCACACGTGCCCTCCTTTTCCGTCTTCTTTATCATTCGTGTTATTGCCAGCCCTGATCTGGTTCACAATGAAGTCTGGTTTACTGCTTAATTGAGTTATTTCAATCAGCTGATCTGTTTCACGTAGAACATTGAATAATATCATTCTCTAAGTAGCTTTTTCATTTTAGGATGAAACAAGATATTCGGAAATAGGAATAGATTCGTATGAATTGAAGAGGAATGGAAGTACTGGAGCGGTTCATACAAAAGTTGTCTCAGGCCATTGTTTGCTTTTGTTCTGGAAGTAGGTGGATCCCTGCAATCGATCGGGCCCAATATCTCAACACACAAACGTGTCGTGGAGAGATAACGAAACATGCGTGAATCTTTTACCTAAATCTTTCACTCTGCTTAGAGATTTGTTAGCAGTGTCTATCTCTGGACGGAGAAAAATGCCACGGGATTATTCGCTCCTACTTTACATAAAAATTCCTCGCACGTTATGGAACGTCTCCGTGGGAATTCATATTTTAAGAGTTAAGGAAAAGTCACTTAATTAAAATGAAAACAAATCGGTTAATTTAGCTTCGCACTCAGATGGTCGAGTGGGTGAACCAGGCTTCGACATGGCTACTCATCCTGATCGCCTTTGGAAATACTCCCGAATAACTGTGTCTTAAGCAACGTCGCCTGAGAAGTTACCATGACTTACATTATCGTGGCTGAGTGGTTTTCGCCAAAGCGCAAGAACGAAGGTGAATGTCAGACGCCTTCCATCGGTTTGGCTGATATTTGGTGGTCAGTCCCGGGTGGAGGAGGATGGATAAAATTTGGTCCAAAAAACGAACCTAGGATGGTGCAGGAAACATGGGATTCTAATCACACCGGTGCCTGTGGCCGAGAGGTATATTAGGTACCCAGGATATCCGGGCTCTCCCGATAGGCATACGAACCAAGTAATAAGTCAACAATCCTCAGTCGGTTAAGAGACCTTTAAATCATCTTACTGCCTAGCTGATTGGACCATTTTGTCGAAGGTTTGGAGTAGGCTACCCCGAGTCAGCCCTGAACTTCGATTTTGGGTAACCAGATGGTATCCAGTCTACAGAGACACCATGGATGCCTAGTGACAATCGATGGCACGAACGTAGAGAGTGGAAGAGCCAGCGTCTCCATGCAGTGTTCATATATATATATACATATATATATATACATATATATATATACATATATATATATACATATATATATATACATATATATATATATATGGTCCGGAACTGATGAAAATGGAACTTGTTGAGCTTTTGCTGCAAAATTTACAATGCCAGGGGTAATATTTAAATTCGATTTTGATCATGAATTGATAAGCGAAAACGAACGGCTAACAAAGCGTAATAGTCAAGGAGTTCATCTACCACGGAAAACTAATCTGCTACAGAAATGTTCTTATGGATGAGCTTGGTATCCAGGTTGAAACATTTCCTCACCCCTCAAGTTGATTTCGTCACCATGGGTGCCAACAACCTTAGCGGTGAGCAACACCAACTTTCGAAAACATCGATCAATGTCTACCATACGTTGTCTTTGTTCGTTGACGAGTGATTTCGGTCGAATATGCGACAAGCGTAGCGGTCGCTGGTGTTAACTAGTGTCCTAGGTTTGATAGAAAAATGCTGCAAATGACGAGTGGCCAAACAGTTTCCATGATTAGGGTTGTAACAAAGCTTTTCAGAATAAAATATCCTATGGATATTTTAAGGCACGAGTAAAGACAGCTGTCATCTAGTATAGAATCCGTGGCCTACTAAATATAATAAAGGTGTAAATAAATGGCTTTCCACAAACCAGAGGGTGTTAGACTGACGTGAGATCGACGTGAACTCCATGCCACCATAAAGTTTGAAAACAATTTCGGGAATGCTACACTCTATTTGAAACTCATGCATGAGTGACGAAATTATGGCCTATAATCTTAATTTTTCCATCTTTGACCGAGCAATCGGGTGTCAGCTTGACCAGAATCAACTAATCAACAGGTAGCCACGTTGTCCGAAGACAGACAACAGTAAGGCTTAGGAAAGTGCTGCTCGTATAAAAATATTTCAGATCCAGACGAGTGCTGGAGAATGCTTGGATCTTATCAGACAAGCTAACGGGTGTAGTCACATTAGTCAGTATGTGTGTGTGGGGGGGGGGAATAAGCCATTCTAATCGTTTGCGGCTCCTCGAAATCTGAATGAAACGGACTGCTTCATGTGGCCGAAATTATTTCGATTTACCGAATTGTATCCTTCGCAAACAGCATGTAATACACAATGCTGCTACCCCCGAATTTTCACGGGTTCGTTATATGCGGAAATGACTGGAACTATACTGACGTTTCCAAAGGAACCGAACACGTTTGAACCACATACGTCCGCTTGGGTGATGTGGATCGGATTAACTATAAAAATGATCGTATTGATGCTGATAGTGATTGTGATGACGATGCAGGTGATAATGATGATACATAAACTCCTTCTGGTCGGGAAAGTCCGAATTTATTTATGCGTAGTCGCTAAACGGAATTGACTGTCTCGTAACACGGTGTCATCCCGGGTTTTCTCGCCATCCCAGTACAATCATAACGAACCTATATATTGCCCCTTTTAGCTCGCAACACAATATCACATCTTTCTCAACTCTTTTGTAGTATTTATTGCTTCTCTTCTTGAGGACAGTCTGCATGTTATTGTAGGTGATTTCAGTCATGAACCTACCCTACCAATGAATGCGTTTAATTTGACAGATCTCTGCGTTTCTCCCATCAGAGGCGACTCCATTTTAGATAGGGTTATTACCAATCATCGTGATTTATTTTCCCTAAAACTGCGTGCTCCAATTTCAAGTAGTGATCATTGTCTGCTTTTGTTAAGACCCAAGATATACCGTAGCTCAGCCTTCCATTCCTTCAGGCAAACATTTCAAATCTGAGTTTGCCTCCGCAACTTTACACACAACAACCTTACTCTTCTTCACAAATTCCTTTTATTTGCATATGCCTGTTTCGTTTTTGAACCCCTGCTCAATGACAATGTCAAAATTTTCACAGAGACGACTAACGCAATCGTTGATGTCTGCTATTCCTTTGAAATACTATTCGTCTCAAATGGCCGTATCTCCATCCAGAAAGTGGAATCTCTAAGAAGACGCAAGGAGCACTTTTACAAATCCCGTAATAACTCAAGCGTGCGGTATATTTCCAACTTAATAAAAGCCGAGAACAAACACATTGACACTAGGTTTTCCAGCCAACTGTTGAGTGGTAACAACAACCGATTCCTATAGCAAGGCATTCGACTGTTGTGTGGGAAGTGAAAGAAACATGCGAAATGTTCTGCGCATGTTGACAGCATCACTCATGCCTTCATTCATCATTCCACTTATACCCCAGTCATATTTGGACAGGGTGATGACATGACAGTTACAAGATTTTCTAGGTGTTCGGTCTTCTGCGCACCACTAAAATTATCACAGGGGTTGGTCCTGACAGTCTGTCTTCAGCTCTTTTAAGGTATGGCACTATGGCCGCAACGGGTCCATTCACTTCTCTGATAAACTCATCATTAAGCTCGTCTTCTATGCCTCACTGTTGGAGACCCGCGACTATTATTCCCGCCCCAAAATCTATCATTTCTACTGTTTTAGCTAAACGCTTTCGCTCCATCGCCTCAACATCTTCTAGTCTTAAACTGACGGAGTATGCTATACTCAATCGCTTGCGTTCTTCTATGTATCCTCCGGACGACCCTTTTCAGTTAGCCTACAAATCTAACTTTGAATGCTGTCGCCTCGGCTATTCACCACATTTGTAAGTCCTTAAACGCATCGATGAAATCTGTGCGTTGCGCCTTTCTAGACTATTCGTCGGCATTCGATTCGGTCCCACGGTCTCTTCTACTTCACAAACTGGAATCGTTTGGTTGTCCCACGTCTTTATCAACATGGCAGTCTGATTACTTTACCAGCCGAATCCAGTGCACACGAATGGATGATAAAACTTCAAACCCGTTGATTAACAACTCAAGGATGTTGCAAGATATTGTCTTTTCACCGTTTCTCTTCTCTACTTACATAAACGACTTGTCAACTAGCTCCCCTGTCATCTCTTTAACTGTGCTGATGATGTTGCCCTCTCTCAAGCCGTTTCGAACAACCATGATTTTCAAAGTTTTCCCAACAACCTATCGTCCGTTTACAATTTCTCTGCACGAGCTAGTTTAAATCTCAACACATCTAAATGTTTCCAATGTCTGTTTTTTTTCTCTCTCTCTCTCTCTCTCTCGGTTAGCCCACCCATCCGAAACGTGTTTCATCAGCTCAGAAAAATTTGCCAGGGTTGATTCTGTGAAGTACCTAGGAATTATTATTTTTAAAATTCTTAAGGGGACTTCTCACATGTGTACCTGTGTAAAGAATCTCCGACGGATGTCATTTCGAATCAGGAAGCTTCAGCATTACAATGTGAAACAAAGCACCATCTCTCCATCGGAATACCAATGTCTGTCCAAACCTACTTTGCTGTTCTCCTGTTATTTTTTCAGGTTTACTTAGAAAAGACTTTAAAAGTGTTCACCGAATGCTATTTATTATTAGCCGTGTATCGTTCCTATTACTGACTGAGCTGCCGTTCAATCTATGTGATCAGCACTAATCAGCATGTGAGAAATTTGCTCACAAAATTCTTTCAGATCCCACACATCCTCTACACAACAATCTTTGAAAGTGCCACTCTCATATTTCAACATGGCCCGCTTTTCGTTCTATACCCTCTAGAACCATTATCTGTAGGAACTCCACTGTCCCATATTTAACACGCATCTTGACAAACCGTGATGGTGTTTTAGCCGAATTCCTGAGCAACCTATCACAATGTGCTTCGATTATTCCTCGATGAGTTTATTTTTCACATGTTTACGATGTGTGTGTAATTTTTTCCTCTTTTGTTTTTGCCTACATTTTTTGACTGAAATGCGACACTATTTTTTGTACGCAAATGTCTGTGCAATCCAATAGCATGCAATACATTACTTTCATGATGATTTTGACAACGCATGTACACAGTTGATCAAAGATCGACCGTAGAACATGAAATCCTAATGAACCCCGCATAGAAATGAAATACGGACTGATTTCGTTTGGATTTTCTACCTTAGCAATTGGATTATTCAAATTACACCGTCGCTAAACTCTGTTCTTTTCTGTCTAACAGTCGCACAAATTTATCACAAGTTGCTAGCTATCTTCGCATTGGTTGCAAGTGTCGTGTATTTGAAGTTATTTCGCAATTCGTGCTTATTTGTAATAAGATGTAATGATGACAAAAACAGGTATTAAAACGACTAATGAAAAGCAACTTGAATTTTGGTGCATAGAACCAGCAACTGCCAAATAATATGCTGACATGCGAATCATACCTGTAGAATTACAACATGCATTAGAATCGTCCTGTGTGCATCACACATTCCGTGTTGATGAACCAGATATCCATCTCCGCTTTCGTGACCGCTTCACTTCTTTCTGCTGATGTCCATATCCATGATCCGTGCGTGATACGATGACAGTAGCTACAAAGTAGATGATAAATCCGTCACACTATGCATTTCGTATCTGGACATCCGGATGTTACTACTCTGGTTGATGAGAAATCGGCCCGGTACTAATGAAAATGACTAACGAAACGACACTGCACCTGCAATATGAAACCGGTTAAACACATGCCAAACTTGAATTCATTCGGTGACCCCCCTTTCCGTGTGCTTCTCATGTCGGTGCTGATATGCTCGCTCTTTCTGGAATGAACGACGCCAGGTTTACTTTTGCCAGTGGAAACCAGGTTGAAATTGTTGTTTCTGTAATACAAAAACCAAAGACGAGATGAGAACATCTTATTAAATTAAATCGTTTGTATTTTGTTTACCATAGAGAGAGGAAGTTATTTGGTTCGGCCCGGCAAATCTCATCTTCCGGTTCAGATGATTCGCTCATCGGATGGGGTAGGTGGTGATATTTCGCTGGTGCATTTCAGTTCCACGGTAGCTGACGTAACTGTGAGCAAATGATTTTTGCCTCACCTAGGTGATTCACTTATGACTGACAATTTTGCCGTTTGTTTGGGTTTGACGTTCCTATCGGTTTCGTTGTTTGAATGAGCTGCCGAAGGAAGAATAACTTGGTTGCAAAAAACGAAACGACACTATTATAAATTTACATATAAACTTAGCAAGTTGAATACGAAAAAATATCAAATGACTTCGGGAAACGGCCAATTCAATTTGGAGACTTGGCTCTACGAGTTTAGTTTAGTTTGCGTTTGCGGCATCTTACGGATGATTGACCAATAGGCCTACGTCCTCGAGAACGAGGTGAAGCACCAAAGAGAGTATCGGAGACAAACTTATCAGTCGGTTATCAACCATGTTGCGTGGAAAGACCAATGTTGGTCAGGTATACCGATAGAGTAATCAAAAGCGCAATGAATCATCCATTAAAATTCTTGAAAACAACTCACTCTTCTCAAACTAAGTGAATTTCCCAGAATTCAATATTAATTTGTTCGGAAAAGCTGCGCACAGTTGGGGAAAGTTGGCTAATGTCTGCTGGGGGAAAAAGCGCGAGAAGCTAAGACATATGGTCCGTCTATCATTCTGATGTTGGAAATCGTCATACCAAGCAAAAGTAGTTTCAAATTACAGATTGGGAAAAGTCTGTACAACCACTTTCGACTGCATTCAAACTGTCCCAAAATACCGTAAATCTCCAAATCCGCCAATCATTTATTTTCTGCACTTTGTTTGTGTCACGGACAGACTGACATTGTTTATTTTTCAAGCCATCCTCCCGAAGTATAAAAAATACCTACTACCGTAGACCTGTTAACTTTCAACTCGCCGAAACTGTAAGATTTGCAGCCCCTACAAAAAGAAGGGAAGCTGGAATTCATACGTATCCCACTCCATGGTGCTTACATTTCTGAACCGTTCGAATGAACTTGCCCGACCACTGCGTTACGTTTCACTGGTAGCTAGAAGACTGAAGCATTGGCGGGGTACAAATAATACAGGTTACAAATTATCAACCGTTCATTCAACAGACTTGGAAATCAGCCACTAAGTACACATGACACTTTTCTAAGGGTGCTTTAAACTCAAAACAGAGGGGATTTCGGACGAACAGACGATGGTCAAATAAATTAAACATCTATTGTCAATGCCATGACAGGTTCGAATCCCAGATCTGCTGGTCACTTTGCGGTCGATGGTAGCGCGCTGTCACCTGACTCGTTACTACACCTGACTTAGCGAGACTCAATGTGGTTCTATGACAATCCAAATTCCAGTATCATAATTGCCAATTTCTCCTGCCTTCTACTTCCCTCAGGCATAATGGGTCCTGGTGGCTATGCGACATACCGCTTTCACCATAATTAGGAATGAATCACTTCATATGAACTTAAGCAGCAAACCGGTATGGACGGAATGGATGGCACTTTGGAGCTGTTGATAAGAGGTTGGAAAGATTTGAATTGCCTTGTTGTGTTGTACTCTTTTACTACTCTAGTCATATACGTATGAAGATAGCTGCTTTGGCAACGTAAATGACTCTCATTTTATTGCATACCAGTGACCGTAAAACACAAGTTAGGAGCGAATAACCGACCTAAGTAAATATAACTGACCTAGACAATGGGCTGTGTCGAACATTTTTGCTATCAAACTGTCGGGCAGGGTCCCGAGGAGCCGTTGAACCTTACCGTATGATGTCTGCAGAAATCGTGAGATTTCGGGCTTCGTTGGGTCTTTTAGTGAACGTAGTCTGGATCTCCGCGTGGGTGGCTTTAAAACGAGTCATCGAATGCGTGACAAAAATTGTTGAGCTAACGCAGTGCAGACTAGATTTGAAGTGTGCTACCGGGTTTGTAAGTCGAAATCACATTTCATAAATGTGCTAAGGAACATACTTAGGAGACGTGCTATCTGATGCGTGTTCACATATTAAACTTTCTGGAGGAGATTTGATAAAGTTTCTGAAATTATAAAGATCCCATTGCGTCGTATCCGTAGTGCTCAATCCTGGCTTTTGACGACCGACAGATAACTGTGATTTCATGAGATTGAAGAAGCTTTGAAATTTTTTGGCTTCGTTTATCGATTGTGTCGGACTAGTCTTTTTGCTTGTTTTTGCCCATTGATTCATTTCCCTATGCATTATAGACATAGACCGGGATAACCTCATAAAGATAACTAAGTTTCCCTGAGACTACTTGAAAAGATGATTTTCTACCGTTCTCAGTTATGTTTTGCCACAGTGGGTTACGGTTCGTTTGAGTGACGTGTGAAAGAATGAAATTTTATTGCTATTTGGGTGGACACCTTGAGACCATAACGGCTAATCTGCATGTATTTATTTCCCGTAACCCGATCATCTCAATACATTTGTGCCAACTGTTCCAATTAGCGCGTTCAAAAATGTCTTTTGTCAATCTTCCTCTAGTGCACCCTATCATAAGAGACTGGGCCACCTTTCCTAATGAGTACACGAACCAGTTCCTTATGTGGATTTGATCATTGAATTTCCCCTCTCCGCTCGATAGTGAAAACTCCAGCGTAGAGATTAAATCTGATCACCGTCGATAGTGATAGTCATAAGCCATTTCAGACATCAATTTGGAATTAGCCGCAAACATGTTTCCTATTCACAAGTCTCTTCAAGCCGACTTTCACTTGTACGGCGTGGAATAACGCACAGATCTAACTGCATACTGTATCATGCATGTTGTGTCTGTTATCCTAATTAAGTGAATGGGATTATAAAGGACCACTCGGGTGGGCATCTTCGAATAATTTTGACAAAATCCCAAATACTTTGACAAGTCTGAATATGGTAGGACAGTGGAGAATTATATGGGTCGGAAAAAATAAATCCAAGGGTTTTCACTCACGGTGCTTGGTGCCTAATCAACAGAATGTACCCATGTCGTTGGCAACCTCACCATGCATGATTTTGAGACTATTTTGACCTATGCATGAAGCCCGGCGAACAGAACAAGTGCAGGATAAAATCCTATTCCACGAAAGTTATGCAATCCGAAAACATTTCCCAACAATGCAAAGAAGATAAGAGACTCATCGGAATCACATTTGGACCGTTTGGAGCGTGAATGGATGATAAGTCCATTTAGGAAACGTGGTGATTCGTCGCAGGATTTTCGTCGGTTAGGCAGGGCTAACTTCAGAAAGGGGACACAAGGTCCGGAGGCATTGGATTTTCTTCTCAGCAGTTTATTTCGGTTATGGATGGATGAACAAAATTCGCCTGGAATCACAAGACCATTTTCGTGGTTATTACGGTATTTCAGGTATGCATACCTGGTCAGTACTCCTCTGGCCAATAGTATTGAGAAAAAACACTTTCGGGCCTTGTGTCCCCGTTCTAGAGGTCACTCTTGCCTGACTGACGAAAATCCTCTAACGAATCACCATGCGGTTTTTAATGGACTTACCATCAGTCCACGCTGCTAACGATTCAAATGAAATTCTAGTGAGAAACTAAGAAAGGAGCGCACTAGCATAGGGATATTTGAACAGAATAATACCGAGTAAGCATACGTGAAGAGCGGCAATAAACGCGAAACTGGTCGTCTGTTTCCTGGGAAAGTTTGTTCATTCATCTATATGCGAAACAAACTATTGAGAAGATAACGGGATGTTTTCATTTGCTTAGTGGACAGGACTTTCGTGGATGAAGAATGTGAACAGTTTTGCGAAAAACAGCGCGCAAAAGCTCTAAATACTGTCATATCTAAGCACCGAATTTTCAGTAGAAAACATTGTTTATCACCTGGTCAATTCTCCTCTGATGTCAAGGGAATTTCACTATGAAAACTGGTAAATTTCCAACCCTTCACTGAAGTATGAATTCTTTTGGAGATGAAAAACAATCGGTTTGTAACCTGTTCCGGCTAAGAGACAGGTTGAAATAGTCTTATGAGATCTATTAAGAGAACAGTTTCATGCGCGCAGAATTTCTTTAGCCTCCTATGGAAATTTTACACAAAACATTCACAAACTCAAGGGAAACTTGGAGCTTGCATCCTGGGAGCGTTTAATCACTACATCACCCGGTATCACTATACCTCCTTCGCTGTTCCATACAACTAATTTCCATTTTTCGCTCCCTCTGTCACTGTGACTAGCAAACGTCAAACATGGACGAATTAATGTGTCACTCAGTCAGCCCCTACCTCATGTTATTAATGATGACGACCGATAACTCCGATGGTGGTCTTCGATAATCAAACTCCCATCTTCAGGTTTCCCCTCCTTCTTCATGTTCGTAAAAACACACATATTACACTCATCACCTGAGTGACATTCGTTGAAGTCAATCACCAGTTGATCAGTCGGACTAAGGTTGAGGCTAATCGGTTGTCGCCTGGTTGAGGGATCCCATCCCTGTTTTCCCTTCTTACCAGCTTACGGTAGAGATAATATTCAACGATAACTACACAATGACTTCCGATTCATCGGTACGTGCATTGTTAAACTGAACCAGTCGCATCTCGTGGTTGGTGTCAATCATGTCTCCATTTTCCCCGTGATTGTCAGTCTCCTTCGGATGTCTAACGTGATCTCTATCGTGATCGACTTGTATGTATCGTGCTCGTTGTTGTTTTTACGTTCACAGAACACCGGGCACAGTGGTCTCATTTCCCAACAGAAGAATGTTTCTTTTTTCTCGTCGCCCACCCCAGTCAGTGGTTGAGCAATCAGGTATTTTTACGGATCGAGGCAGTATTAATATTGAATTCAACAGGGGAAACTTTGGCACAAATTCTTCCTATGCCTGTTCCATCTGTACGGTTATATAACATTAGTTGGACCAGACCACTACTACTGAATATCCTACGCGACTCGATCGAAGATTGGATGGTTTACTCGGATGTTGTTCTTCTGAGTCCACATTACATTCGCGATAGAACTCATTAATATCGAGGGATGTAAGCAAATGACCGCTAAGTCATTTCACCTGGTCAAATCTGTCGTAGCTCGAAGTCTAGCTGGTCTATAGCACATCCATTTATACTATTTTCCAGGGTATTACCAAATTTCTATCGTAACTATTGAAATTTATGTAAAATTTATTCGGAATCAGGTAGGAACATGAGTATGTTTTACAAATCCTGGCAGGAGCAATTGTGTTCGCAGATTTTAATTCACTGTACAAATAATCAGTTCAACGTGCACACAAATGTGCCTATGTAAGAAGTATCACTATTCCGGTTCGTGGAAATTAGGTCTCAGTAGGTCAAGTGAATGATATTTCCGAATAGTTTTGACATAATCCCGAAACAATATGGAAAGTGGTGTGGACAGGACAGGCCAAGAGCAGAACAGCCCAGCTGTTATGCAAAATGTTTGGAAACTTGCTGCTGAGAAGCAAAAACAAAAGCATTGAAGGGGAATGTTATTCCCTCTACATTTTCTCGTCCTGACATAGCGAAGTGCAGAAATGAATAAATTCATGCAACTTTTCACCGTTTGCCGATCACTGACCTTAGCGTTTAGGTCGCAAATGTTTCATCACCAGTCAAGGTGATATTGCCAGTGCAAGTATGCATCTGTTAACGGTTCTTCTCTATTTATAGGTTTGCCGTTGCCTTTAACCCTGAACTTCTTTGACAACCTGGACCTGGAAACTAGGGGTAAATCTTTGTTTTGTTCAGGCAAATCTCTCGTTGGTTCTTGGCAAACTGAATGTGTTTTGTCATGAGGAAATAATTTTTGGGAGCTCAGAAATTAAAACTAAGACAGAGGCCAAACGATAAAATGCGGTCCTCCGCATTGGACTAATACGAACTGACCGAGCCGATTTTTTACTCAACCATCTCTCGCAAACATTTTCCCACTCAATAGAATCTGCTAACTATTTTTACCGATGAAAGTTGTTTATTCCCGAACACAGGCATATGACTTTTTTATCCTGTTGTCCTTTCGTCTCTTTTTTAATAAAACAATAATGCTCATTGCCTTCTAGTGGAGAGTTGTGTCTAGCTGAGGGCCTCCAAGAGGGGAAGGGAGGGACTGACCAAAGTTGTAGGGGATTCGAACATGCTCTGGGATGTTAACCGTTTGACCACCTCTAGCCACGTGCCTCAGCGGACGTAAGCCGGTGGCCAGACTGATGAAAGTGAGAGATTTACTCATTGATGAAGGTTACTGGAATTAGCCCAGTAGTGGTATCGTATTTTTAGCTAACTTCTCGGTCGTATTTCACAGAAACGAGCACACGCAATACGAACGCTATCGGAAATTAGTAAAGATGTTATCAACAATTATACAGTTTGTTCAGTTTGACGAATCACTTGAAGCTCATCTTCCTCGCTTGTATTCGCATTTGTCAGTCGTTCAATGAATAATCGACCTCTGGTAATGTTTTAAATTACATAAAGCTTGGTTATGTCAAGCTGCAACCGATGAGCACTCTGGAGGAAATATTTTAATATGCCATAAATTTTCAACCTTCGAGTACCTAGCTGGTGGAATATGGATTCGTTATTTGTGCTTGAACGAAAATGGCGCGTAAGATCTTAAGAAGGTGCGAATCCAGAGTGAGCGGAGAGCGGCCGCGTGTATCAGTGAGACATTAATGGCCACTTTCTGAGCAGCTTTCTGATTGCCGAAGTGCGATCCATGGGGATAAGACTTGGCTGAGACGGTCCAGTCAACCGTCTCTGGGCTTCTTTGCGATTCATCCAACATCGCACGTGTGGTGTATCGGAGAAATGCTTGAAGGCATCCCAACTTCTCCGGTCCTTCTTAATGGTGTTTAGCTCCGCAGAGCCTGAGAAATATATCAGAAAGTTCCGGACATCCCCATCCTCCAGGCATGTGGCTTTATCAAAGCGACCTTGTTACCATACCAACTGTTGGAAATCGGCAAGAATAAAGCTGTATGAAGATGCTTGGGATTTTAGACATGGCACAAACGAGCTGACCATGATTACCATACTAATCCGAACATTTGAAAATAATCATTTTGGTAATAGACTTTGTTCCCTCTTATTTATCCGAACTTGGGATTCCTGATGTTCTTTCTCGCTTTTCTGCTGTAATCACATTGTGGTGAATCCTTTTCGATGTCCGGAATATCATTTCAGGTTCGTTCCACATCCTATTCACATCCAATCACGTGAACAGCTCATAATTAAACAAGATGTTCTTCCAAAAATCTTATTTCTTAGCAGGCTAACAGAAAAACATGACATTCGATCACCATAAGAATTTCCAGTCCCTTATAAATGTTTTGAATCAGTCACCCTAAGATAACACGATAAAGTCACCGAGCCTAAGGATCCTGAAAACACATATGAACACGATTTGTGTGAAAATATGAATCACTCCGATTGACATTCATCCGTACTATTTTAATTTATCCACGGTTACATTTAATACCTTATATATTCTAGTTCTCCGTCTATCCGGTCAACCAAAACTAGCCACAAAATTCTTCCTAGAGCCCAAATCACCGATGTTTGTTATCCAAAACGTGACCTTGATCTCACAGGAAAACAATGAAATTTTGATTTTGCGAACCGTGTGAATGAGTGCTTTATATCTGTCAAAAATGGCATTCGGCTGGAATTTAGGCCATTAGTTCTAGGAACTAGTTTTTCAGGTTTAGATACATGAATGTACACAATTGACATGACAATGACTCCTAATCTGTGCTGGGTGTATGGCACCTAGTAACTAGTTAAAAACTTCTCAGACTTCATCAAGGTTTTAGGGAATAGTGTTTTTAAATTTCTTATGTTCATTGATCCGTTCTCGTCGGGTCGGTCTCGGCCAGAGACAAATGTCTTCTGTTTCTTCCTGAGTAGGAGTTAATTTTCTTTTCATTCTTCTAAAACGATCTACCGCGTGGGTTCTCCGTGAAGCTCGATTTGTAACGCCCCTCCCAAGTAAAGTGTTCACTTCTGGCGGACAAATTATAGATTCCCGTTTTGTGTTCCTTTAGTCTACGTCACGGAGGTTTAGTAATTGAATTGATGAAAACGAATTCTTCAAGGTCAAGCACGATGAGGTTAGCAAACATCAAAATTTTCGATTGCCCACATTGCAACAGTCTACACATGTGACGTTTAATATCAACACAATGGACTGCCATTACACTCTGGGATTCATCAACATCATCATCATCATCACCATCATCATCATCATCATCATCATCATCACCATCATCATCATCATCATCATCATCATCCGATTCATCATCATCATCATCATCGACGGGAACAATAACACCGGCAATAACAATAACAAATAACTTTAATAGTAGTAGTAATAGTAATAACGCTAGCAATTGCTTTCTAAGTGACATCATTCTTTACTCTTTACTACTAAATCAAGACCTAGGCATTCTTTGCTTCATCTTAACTAAAGATGAATAAATACCTCCGATTAGTCTCAATTTTTGCCTCGATTCGGTCGATAGACATATATAGACAACACTCTTTGAAACCAAACAAGCACGAAAGTCTGTTGTTAAGGTACTGTGATTGCATGGAATTCAGACAACTCAAAAATCGAAAATCCACTTGATCCAGTCCTCGAAAACTTTTTATGGACAAAAATTTGTGAACATCACGGTCAAATTTAGCAAAACCAAAACTGAAGTGAATTGTAGGCATTTGTTTATGCATCAATTTGTGCACGAATGATAATTGCATGAAAAACGTGGCTGGCGGAAATCGGAAAAGTCTCTACTTTTAACGTTCTACGAACTGCGCAAAGACGCACTGATGATGAGCCACTTCCGGTAACTGAAATTCCACCCCAACCCTCTTTACCCCGTTCAGTTACCGTGTCAGCCGGAATCAGTCCTTTCACTTTGATGATCGGTGAATTGGTTGTGACGATATCGCAGTTGATGAAACCATCAGTCGTTCAGTTGTGTAATTAAACTGTCCATGACATATAATGACGCTGATATTCATGTTCGACTTGTCTATGATTTAGCCAAGAGAATGTCTGTGATAGTTGAATTTGGTGAATTCGTCAGCGCCAAACCTGACGCATATCAAGAGAAACGCCAAAGGGGACTAATAAGTGCTCTCTGAAAATTGCAGCCGCAAACCAAAGGTAGTGACAGAAGGTTTAATCACAGATCGGTCAAGTGAGGATAAAAGCACCTGGTCCTTCTCTCACTGAGACAATCACTCAGTCAATTGTTTAGTCAATCAATCATTCAGTCATTCAGTCAGTTTGTCTGTCTGCCTGTCTGTCTATCAGTTAGGCAACCAGCCAGTTATCATGGAAGCACTGTACAGCTGTTTCATACTTGTTAGGAATCATCAGCAGTGCACATCCACCGCGCCCGAACTGGGACGCGAACCCGGGAAGAATGATTCTGAGTCGAACGCCCTGCGATCGCTGTGATCTAGCGGACAGCAACCGTGCAAATCAGTCACGGATAGGTGCAACATTATCATCTGGTGAAGTACAACAAATCGTTTAGAGCCTAACCAGTAGCGTAATGGCTAAGACGTTCGACTCCGAATCGTTCGTCCCGGGTTCGCATCGCCGTTCGGGAGCGGTGGATATGCACTGCTGATGATTCCTAACAAGTATGAAACAGCTGCACGGTGCTTTCATGGTTTCTTTATGGTGACTTGAGAAATGATATCACATGGTGAATTATTTCATGAAAACATTCAATCTCCTACTACCATCATGAACCAGTTAGTTAGGTAGTCAGTCAGCCCGTCAGTCAGTCTGTCAGTCTGTCTCTGCCAATCTGCTGTCTGTCTGACAGCCATTCAGGCAGTCAGCCGCTTATTCAAC
Organism: Fasciolopsis buskii; assembly: GCA_008360955.1. Taxonomy (NCBI): domain Eukaryota; kingdom Metazoa; phylum Platyhelminthes; class Trematoda; order Plagiorchiida; family Fasciolidae; genus Fasciolopsis; species Fasciolopsis buskii. The sequence continues at coordinate 25,548 of LUCM01003438.1, forward strand.
CTGTCCAGTTTTAGGCGTGATATCATTCCACTTGGTTATGCCCGTGTTATCAGTATTGTTCTTTTGTGCATTCCCTTCTGCATTGCTTTACTTCTATTTCCGTGACAAAAACCTGCATATAGATAAATCTAGATGAACATGGAACCGTATCATTCTGTTGCGCAATCGATAACATCTTGCCACCTAAGGAAGTACGCAACGTGATCCGTGATGTCCGTTCTGCCATAGGGAAGTTGTAGATCAAGGAAGATTTAGGAGACCTGATAACAAAAATTCTCGTATCATTACTAAACGCGCCTTTGTAATGCAAAATAAACTGGTCACGCGTGTTTTGTTCCATTTCACTTTCATCTAGGCCGAGCCCTGATGTTTTACATTCATTTTTGTCTATCCTGGCATGTGTTACACCAAAATCGTTCTCCCCGTGAGACGTCCTCCATGCTGCTTACCAGTATTTCGTCATTGGCCCAAACTAGCGTAAGTTTTCAAAGATGATATTAAAGGTTTTAGTTCATTTTCCATGAACCAGATTTCTGTACCATAGTCCAAACCGTTTGACATTTACTTCAGAATTGTCGAGGTTCACTTCAGTGATACTAGGAATCAGGCAAAATTGATGACTGTTTCTCATCTAATCCGGTAAGAGTGCGTCTACCTGCAAATTGCAGTTACCCGCGGGTAATCAGTAAATCGTAAAGCACGACGTAAAATGGTTCACTTTCCTAGCCGGCGCCGAGCAAGCGAACTGAGCGTCCGACATTGAAAACGTCGGAGGTTTGCGTCTCAAATTCCATGGTCGCTTGGGCTGGGGGAGACGGTAACTATCTCTCGTCCGGCTCGTCACCACGTCTGACCTAATGAGAACTTATGTGGTTCCGTGTCATTCCAAGTTTCAGAGCCCCGAGTGTTGCCCCTCCCCTCCCCCCCCCCCACACGCGCCATGCAGAAGGCCTCAGTGGCCGATACATTCTTGCATGAAGCCTGTCTTATAAAAGGAAGTCGGATAACAGATCCGGATATTTTTGACAAAATTCCGAAAAGGTTTGATGAAAAGAGTATATTAAACTCGAATCGTTCATGTGCAACAAATCAGTTTATTAACGATTATAAGCACAGTAATGTCGTTTTCTATCCAGAGCTTAGTATTCATTCGACTTCGTCACGCAATTCTCGTTTAGAATCGTGCTTCCTTCCAAGTGTCCACTCTGTCGTTGGTGTCTATAAAATTCATCCCACGAATATCAACCACAGATGCTAAAGAGATTTTGTTTTCCCTTAGCTCGAAGTCCTGCTGGTGTAAACTAAGGGCATTCTGGTTGTGATGTGCGAGAACTCACTCCGTGGAAAGTTTAATGAGCATATGAGACTTGAAGTCAAATAAATTTAAAATGAAGACTGATAGCCTGAACAGAACAGGTTGGGATTACAGTAGACGAAATACCCCGGCAGAAAGCATCATCCGTATAAACTTATAGTGAGCGATTTGAATGAAAGTTAGATCAAGCGAACGATAAAAGGTGATTTTAATGATTCGGTCAATGAGTCGATCAAAGAGACGAAACGACTGTTTGAAATTTAACAAACGACTTCCGTAAAACAATTCATTACCCTAAGTTACCGCTTTGGTCATTATTACCAAACAATGGAAGTGCTAGGCAACTGTTTCACTTTTGTTAGGAATCATCAGTAGTGCATATTCTCCGTGCTCGAAATGAGACGAGAACTCGGCGTGAACGATTGTGTTGGTCACCTAAGTCATTAGACTAACCGGCCTGGTTCTAAACACTTTGTTGAACATCAAATAATATAAACCCTATCGGCCACTGAGTTACAGGATTACCGATGGCTGAAGGTATACTGATCGTCTGCTATCTTTAGATAACTTGCTTGCAGGCAGTACAAGGACGATGAAGGTTTCAAATGGTTCTACAGTAGGTCCAAAGTGTCTTGGTGATTAACTCAATGTTGATAAGGCAGTGGTGAATATTTTCGTAGATTTTCGCAGTCTTCCAGGCACAGCATTATTGTTAAGAAAACCTCCGGTCAGAAATAGAAAATCACCGACGTTCTACAACTGTTTCGTATAGTCTTTTGAGGATGGTAAAATTCTGCGGACACTACTCCGCTCTACGGGATCATAGCAGTGACTATATGGGCTAAATATACTACATCGGTTGACGATATGCTTTCTCTGAAGAAAACTTTACACATCGTTTTCCGTTTTTAGGTGTCGTACAACCTTGGCATTAGTTCTAGTTTGAAAGTCACTTTTCGTTGGAAACTAAATCCAGAACGTAAAAAAGACGATCATCTATGCTGCACTGAACTGTGCTGGTGGCAGCACGTTTTTGGTAATTTACCACAAAAGATCCGATCATTTAGGTTGGTGAGATTTACATTCCATTCGCCAGAATCTGTTGTAGCTTAACCATTTTTCCGCTCATGGACTCAAATCGGTCGGCATTTGTTGGTCGAGACTCGTCCAAGAAATATTTTACATCCTTTTACATCCTTTTTATATGAACTAAACAAAATACAAAGGTGATCAGTATTAATTTTTTAAATCAATCTTCTGCCATAATATTGGTTTATGGTATTGTAAGAAAAACATCACTGAACCGGCTTCCAGTTCCCATCTTTGTAATGGCTGCCCTACGAACTCAGTTACACGCACCAACTCCCACTTTAATCGGGCTCGGATTCAATCATTTTTAACCGGTCTTAGTCATTTCATTCAGCCACATCCATCCGCCAGATGGCTCGAATTTGCCGCAGATAGGTAAACAGACAGACGGTCTATTTAAGTGCATTTATTGGTCAGTCATTGTACGCTAAACGTTTCATGGAAATGTTAATTCATGCCACCGCGCCACTGATGCTCGCGTGATATCATGCAAGAATAACTGTGATAAAATACCTAAGTGTCTACAGGTTTCCCCAAACGAATAGACACTTGATTATCCAAAAACCAGTCAACAAAATATGTGCTTGTTAGTTTTTGTGTGTGTGTCTGTGTGTGTATGTGTCAGCACGAGCAAAAAACGAAAATGCTATGGAGTAGCAAACCAAGTTTGCAGAATATCTGAAATATCCTACCGCGTGGTTGACCTTTAACGTCAGCACAGACAAACACCAACATGTTCGGTTAGCAACGTTGTTTTCATTCATATTGTAGTAATCAACCATGACCGCGGAGAGTGAGGGGAAATCTGTCTCTTTGAATTGCTCGCTTTCTCTGTTGGGGGCATTAGAATTCGTTCTTTATTCATCTATCTCCGTTAGTCGAGTTTCTTATTTTGATGGGTCTATCGTGGACGAATTTGCCGAGTGTTTGTCAGGAGTTCTCTTCTTGCTTAAGTAGAAACCAACTGGTATTACATAGGACCCATTGAGTGAAGTTATTTTTACTCGTGTTGTTGTTGTCTAATACAGGTGATTATTAAACTTATTTGAACCACAGATATGGTCAGCGATTTTATGTACTGATCGATATACACACGGACTTTTGTTGATTTTACGGCATCTCCATTTTGCGATTCAGAAAGTTGGTACTCGTGAATGGTGGTAATAGTAAACTAGTCACCCTAGGATCCGACAGATCCGATGAAATCTCGGTGAATTCGATGGTCATTCGGAACTTGGGAAGCAAGACATTCGGTGGCAAATGACAATCGTTGAAAAGGTACGCACAATTATCACGGCCGTTGAGAAGAATGAGAAGACGGTTACAAATAAATAATAGAATTTAAAATGGTACCAATTATGAATATTTACATACCTCAAAACGGAATAAATGACTGGTCGCGTGCGAGAGGAACAGGCATTAGAGGTATGCGTTTGTTAAATTTGTTAAAGGGAATGTGCTGGCTTTCGATATCCATTCTTTTCGGAAATTGGTTCAGAACGCGAAGTGAAAATCAGAAAGGGATTAGTGATTGTGAAATATATCATCTGGGCCACCACCACAGGTTGGACAAATAACCTGGTGAAAAATGAAATGATAGCTGTCATGCTGATGAGTTAAGTTTTCGATCTTTGGTGTGGATGACAATTTGGGGTGTGCAAATTTCCGAGACTTCTAATAGCAGCTCAAAATTAATCATACGGGAAGGCAAGAACCAAGCAAACAAGCAAAAGAAAACAACAACAACAATAATAATAATAATAACAACAACAACAACAACAACCAGCATTCAAACTGCTTTCGGCATTCTGCTTTGTTTAAATGTAGTGGTCAGTACTTCGGAAACGGTCACAACATGTAAGCAGACAGAATGTCGAAAACAGTTTGAAGAACAAAGGATAAAAAACGATATGAGGTTCCCATTTTACAACCCATTTAGTAAAGATTTAATAGCCAGTAAGGCTAGGAAGCTTTATCGAATAATCGATAATTGAAAGTTATCGGCTGAAATAAAGTTTGCGAACAACCCGTCTTCGAGGTAGGGATTAGTCTTCAATTTGTTCTTCGAGCTGATTCACCCAGGATGTGATGATATGATCATTATCTGAAGAGCTGAGAACGACAACGTGTTGACACAGCACGTGGAAACCTGCTCCTTGATCAGTATCCACACATGCGTATGCCGCGAATGAGGAGCTGGAAATGTTCAAAATTTGTATCAGTTTGACAATTGTCAAAAACTATCAAATCATAGTGATTCCCTATGGCAACGGAATAATCCATTTCGTTTATATTTATTGGTGAAAAAACTCCAGGTGCGGACATATTCAACGGATTATTTACCTCAGTACTGTTTTCATTTTGTTCATGTTCGTAGTTGTCAGTGTTTCAGCAACCTGTGTATATCAACCGATGAAAACAAGTAATTTCTATCCTAATTATCAGTTGGTTCATAAAAATCGTGAAGTCTATGGTTTCGGCTTTCCTTGACAAACGATCTGGAATTAATTAGGAGAACAGTTAACACAGAATTGAAAATGCTAAATACAAATCTTAGTGCATGTTAGAAATATATCTGATGAGGCAGATGTGTTACGTAGCAGAACTACACGTAATGTCATGAACTCAAATGATTGAGAAATAAACAGGTTGTTTCATTGTTTTTTATTTGATTAGCTTACAGATCGACTGACTCATCGGTTGATTGATTGATTGATTGATTGATGGATAGTAGGACCTTTTGTTTACTATACTGTTCCGGGGGCTACTACATAACACATTTTAATACAATTTCACATTAACTAACCTGCGCTGCTTTTACTCAGTCATTGTTGTTTGCTTATTTGTTTGCTTGTTGAACTCTTTGTTGCTTTTTCACTGAGATGATTTTGTTGTAAGACTACGGTCTCAGTGTTGAACAATTCACCTGTCTCAACCAATAATTGTTCTGGTCCTAGCTATTCTAAGCGATTGCAGATTTCCGAGTCTGCTTGTCTATTGTACAGTAATCATTTGTTTATTCATACAATGGCTAACAATTCATCCGATCTAGCAACACAACTTCGAAGTTCCCTTCCACAGTAGGTGTCTTGTCCTTACTCTCCTTGCTTTCCACATTTGCCTGTTTCGCTCTAGTGTGCGCTGACTATTTTCCCGTTATCAACATTGACCACATGATCCTTAGTGAAATCCCACTTAAGAGTTCTGCCCAGTGAATCAGTTTCCAATCTCTAAGCTTGATGTTTCGGTCGCAAACGTTTCGTCATCAATCCAGGTGATATTTTGAGTGCTATCAGAACCTCGAGGACAATAACAAACTGATCTGCTACCAGTGTCATTATTCCAAACTATTCGTTCCCGGGTAACAGAGCCAGTCAACACGCAAACGAATCTTCAAGTATCAACCAAACTCTACGTACTCATCTAAGCATTTCTTTGTTATTCATTCCATTTTTACAAAGTTGTTCTATGCTTTCTAGCCTAAGTGCAACCTAAGTGGACTTGAGTCTACGGGATAATGATCATCCATCTATTGCTGACAGAAACATGTCTACGAACGATATTTCCCAATTTCAGAACATTACAACTGGATGTTCACTACTTAATGCGCTTTAAAGTGCAGGAAAAGAATGATGTCTGGTCTGCTATCGACCAGTCAAGCAATGATGAGTCCAATCTCCGATTATTTATCACCACCTTCAACTAACTTCAGGCGGAGAACAAAGTCCAGCGGGCACTAAGAGACCTCTATTAGATCAATACAAAATACATATTGGTTTCTTCTGACTAACACTCAATGATCAACTGGTCCATTAACTAATTCAGGTTCATCGTTATCATACGATTTTTCCCGTCCATTTTGTCGATTGACGTAGTCAACGCGATATCGGTGCAAAGTTGTGCTGACCTTTAACCAGGATAATGAATAGGAAGATTCAGCTTTCACTACCCTTACATAATGACCGACGAATAAAGTGTTTTTCGTCAAACTTCTGTTAAGTAAATATTTACAATTAATGTGTCACCATACTGCAGTGATGCCGTGGCGTTGTTCATTTTTGTGGTTGTTTCAGAATCAAATCAAACCTTAGTGTTTCAAGACCACACGGATCACGGAGCCCTATTAACCAACTAATATATCTTATTATAATATCTTATCACTTTTCGTGGGATCATAAGAATTGTTTTGGTAACCGAGAAGTCGAGAAAAACATTTTCAACCATTGCACTTTGACACTTCAAACTTACTCTAGGTCTTTCATATATCCTTCTAGGTGCATTCAGTTTGCCATATTCAGTCCACAAGCCCTAATTTGATCTGGGATGGCTACTCACCCTGAACGACACTCGAAATGCTCGCAAATGACTGTAGGCCCCAAACAGCACACACCGATAACTGCCCTCGCTTGGCGGAAGTGTTTTTCCCTAATTATGAAGAGCAAGCTGAAGGTCCAGCGCACTCCACTGGAGAGACAGATCTTCGATAGCTAATCTCTGGGAAGTGACTAAATTCTGATCCCAAACCAACTGATGGTGACTTTCGATGTGCTCGATACTACACACTTCGGCATATGTGACGAAGAGATGTACTGTACTGCCAACAAGTCTATCTTCATCCAAAAGGCGCATGAAATGAGTAATCGGTCACCGGTTCTCAGTGGGTTACGAAACCTTCAAGTCGTCCTATCACCCGCAGATCAAACCATTGTTCAATGGATCGGAGTAGGTTTCTCTAAATCAATCCTCTACATCGATCTGGGCAACTGGGTTGCATCAAACCCACTGATTAAACATGGATTCCTATGGAAAACAGCGCGAAGGTAGAGGCTGAACGAGCTAATATACGTTTAAGGCACTCTGCGCCAGTGTTTTTTGTCTCGCCCTCCTCGTTTACCTTCTTCCTGGTGGTTTTAATCGCATTAATTTGGGAAACAGATCAGTACCAAATGCATGGTGATTCCCCAAATATCAACAAAGTTTAAAATGCTCTCTATGCACGTAATAAATGGTCAGTTATATGCGCTTTTTCCTAACCCTGATAAATATATCTCATCGTCTTCCACGAGGTCCAAGTGCAAACATTCACTTGCCTAAGTAGACCCTTAAAAGTCGTCTTTTTACGTTTTGTCAGATTTCGCACGAACTTCTTTTATCCCCCTTTTTGTGTAATTTCTCATCTTGTCTGCTGTTCCCGTTTTTCTCGTAAGTGATTGGCAAAGTAGCAGCCCAGGTTTCGCTTAGAAATACACAAACCGATCACTTGACTTGACACGATTCAGTGTGACGTGACGTGACGTCGAACTAACAAGTCTTAATGCAGTTCAATCTGCACACTATATGAGAACATTGTGACATGCGTTAACAGATAGAAGGCAATAATAGATTGCTTTGAATTCACTACCAGTGCACATTCACGTGAGTTTTGAATCCGGTATATCCAAACACAATTTGTACAAGCTGAGAAGTGAGGTAAATCAGCCACGTGTTAAAAGCTTTCATCACAACAGCTGGACCTGGTGCGTCCAATCTGCTTTCTCGTTATATTAGATCAGTCAAAAAACCGGCTAACAAGTCATTTTATGAATCGACTAAAGGCAAAGTTGACTTTGCGCTGATTAGAAAGACCACATTACTGACAAAATTTATTAACTTTCGGTACCTTTCGTTGTTAAGTTAGGTAATCACTGCCTAATATCAGTTAATTCGGTATTGATTTTAACCAGTGTCACCATTCCAACTAGTCCACTTGTTCACTTAGATGCTTTGTTTGCTAGTAATCAGTGGCGTCATTTATACGGCAAAAAGCCTGTCTTTCACCAGCTAACATCACAGTTAAACCGAATTTTCTTTAAAAGTCTAAATGGGGAGAAGGATGTTTGTCCTTCTAAACCGAGAGTGATGAAGGGCCGCATGTTGGGGACTATCTATCTATCCCAAGTTAATTGAAAAGATGCCGTAGATAACATCTTTCCAAGAATGCTATGCTGGAAGATTTCGCTGCTGGATAACAACTTTCAGCTGTTGTGTCGTCGGTAGAACCGCACCTTGGGAATACAACCGGGCTAACTTGGCTCTCTTCTTCAACACGATCTTTCTTAGGCTCTCGGGTGCTGTTGGTGTTGATCCTACTCGATGATACTCAAATCCGTGAAATGAACCTCACAAGATTTTTCGCGGCTGAAATAGCAAGTTCTGTTTCACAGTGTATATGTTGGTAATTTTGAAGTCTAATTTTATTTACTGAAATGTCAGGCAGTAGTGGACCAATTAATACAAAGTATGGCCCAACTGCCCACAAGATTGAACTCCAGAACGGCACGATTCCAAGGCTAGAGGTTTCACTCTACCTTCGGATCATGTCGTCATCATCTTCCTGCTCAATAAAAATACCGAACTAAAGTCGAATTTTTTAGAACGCCCTCGAAGAGCCCGAACTGCAGTCATCAGAACAGGTACCAATAAATATTTTTGAAATGTTCACTTTCACGGATTTGCCATGTGATTTGAAGTTTACTTTTGTCCGATTCCTTTCCAAGCGCCCAGTCCTCTGCCAACCGTTTATGTAGCTGCTACTAGGCATCGAATTAGTAGTTTTATTTTTGAAGCCCGAAATTGTTATACAGAAAGCAGCAAATGACATGTATACTAGAGTCGAGTGATTCAACACATGTAGTTCACATTTCTTTCAAGGTCACCACTGCACATCATGTCCGGTAGGAATTAAATTAAAAACGTAGGTTCGCCGACTTGCTTAAAGAAGGCTCGGCAGTAATAGACTAGCTCAGCAATGCAATAGCCGACAAGCGAATCTGTTAAGCATCATCATTTTACTTCGCTTGATTGTGAATGACTACAAATCTAGGTTTATTTGGACCAAACAGTGTTCGAAGTTCATCAAAAGATCAGTAAGCAGAAGGTTCTGGTTAGATGATAAAGTTATCGTGTAAAAATGCCACTTCATTTTGATTGCAGCAACTGATTTCAAAAAAAAAAATGAGAAATGAAACGATGACAAATCAAATTCCCAACCGCCAAAGTTGCGAATAGATATTGCAACGCTAAACTTACTCAAGATGCATTAAACGTCCAAGCAATATATGAACTTTCCTCTAAAAAGCCCGAAACATACACTCCCCTAGTAACAATATTGTCACAAAGTGTTTTTGTTGATCAGCGAATTGTGGTCTGTCACTAAAAGCTTTGCGTTGACTAAGAGTGTCGCTGGAGAATTGGTTAATCACGTCAACAACAAACCGGAATTTTGGGAGTTGCAGAATCTGTTAGTATCATGATTTTGCGCCAAACTTTATTATTGTCGTTATTTTTGTTGTAAATATTCGGACACACAGAAACCCTCGTTTTTGAAATACCGTGGACGGTAAGAATGACGTGAATGCTGAAGTTGTTCGATTATGAATTTTCTTCTCTGAAAAAATAGGAACTCATTCGGTTGATTGATCTGATTGCTTTATTCTGTTTGCAGAATGTTTTCGAGAAATTTTTATTCAGCTCAGTTCTGTTAATATTCGCCTGCAAGCAATGCGGAAAGTACAAGCCTTCATCCGAATTGAGGCCCTACAGGACACGCCATGTGCCATCAACTTCTACCAAATCACTCAGAGTAAGAACTAGGGTTACCCGCCCCAAAAATATGTGGTAAAAAATAAGTACCTCATAATCAAATCTGTTCTTGAATTCGGGCGGTGAATCTAAATTTCCAAACGGAGAATTATCAAAAATACGGACCGTAGTCAGAGATCGGATAACCCCAAATCTGGTTTCGATATTTCAGATATGCAAAATCCAGTTGTTCGGTCACATTTATCATAGGTTTTTCAATCAAAAAATTGCGCACATTAAGCAAACGGTGTTCGAGCAGGGTTCTATGTTAGTGATAAAGGCAGATTTCCGTTTCCTTAAGACTGAAGATTTTGGTGAACATGAAAAAGTGACGTGACAATTGATATGAGTGACCTGCATCAAACAGATTATCCAGTGGTTTAACCCGCTCAAGCTTCATCGGGCTCAAATGAGTCAATTCTATTTACACATGATGCGCTTATACCATACAACAAGTGCCTTTCCAACCATTCCGGCCACCTGTAGTAATACGGTCGATGTTGCTACAATTCAGTTGGAGGACCCAGGGTCCGAATCCTCCTGCTTCCGGCAAACTTTATTGCTCATCAGGTAGCAGTTGATCGTGATCCTCCCTCCGAAAATTTATATGCTCTGTCTCTGCTTCGCATAAATTGCGCGGATTTCCGCATAGCTTTGCCTATCGAGTCAGTGCTTATGGCTGGCTGACGAAAAACGGTATCAGAAAACTGAGGTCATGGTTTTAGACATTACGGATTACCTACTAATTAATTTATAAGTAGCAAGATTCATACCGCAGCCTTTGAATTCATAAAAGTTTGGAGTTTGCTCTTGGAGTAAGTCAACGAGCGCAACAACACCATTGGTCTTGAAGGCCACGGAGACGCTGTGCAAGTAATTCACATGGCTTATTAAAGTTATCGGGAGTACGGTGATTACAAGCGAACGAGCAAGAGGGCGAGTGGATGAAATTATGAGTGAGTGCTTGGACGGGTGGCTGAGTGGGTGAATGAGCTAGCTAGTGTGGGTATGTTTGAGAGAGAGAGAGGGTTAAGCAGTCGGTCACCGGGGTCGCTCAGTGAAGTTCACGATTCACGCAGTCATCCTGCTAGTCGATCACTTATTCACTTAATGAACCAATGCCAGTTGAAAATATTAGTCAGTCGACCACGCAGCAAGTGATTGAGCGACTGTCACTGATACTTTATTTCCCCCTATCTTCTTGATTCTATCATATCTCGTTAATGTTTCCCTATCCCAAAGCGCATCATATCGCTTGGAGCAGGGCGGAATAACCTCTGATTCCGGAGCCCTCAGCCATATTCCCTCCTTTTCCTATGTTCCCCAAGACTTGCACTTGCCTTTTCGTTAATTACTGCTTCTAATCGTCTTTGTCTGACCACCGCAGGAGCCAAAATTCTTGTTAGATCTTTTTGATTGTTGTTCTCTCTTGGATCGAGCCATAATGTCAGTGAAATGCTTCCTTGAAGAGCAGGTCTCCCTGATGCGAACAATTCCTTATTTTGTCTAACATGCTGAATTGTTGTTGGCTGTGATCTGGTCAATATCCCAGTTACATTGCTTGATGAACTTCAATGGCGTTGACAAGTTTGGTGGTTGTTTATTTTCCTCGTCCTGCGCCGCTGATAATTAGGTTTGTGCGTAGTTTGCACAGTGCTCATATGTTTATAAGTAATGACTAATTGTGACTTACCCTGAACTCGGTGTTACTTCGTTAAGTGATCAACATTGGGGGTTAATATCAGTCTGCATTAGGCTCGATTTATAACGAACTACATGTGTGCACAATCCGACCCTTAGGATTTTGGAACTGTCGTACGCTTCACGTAACTATTAGCTCAGCGCACTTTCACAATACCTTGACAGGGATTAGAACATGGCAGATGAGTAAACGTGAGTTGTAGTCTCACTCACTGAGATATTTGAATCATTTGGCATCAACGCCCGAGTTAAAAACTGGTTGCTGAGTGTGGTTAGAGTTCACAATGCCCATCCGCACAGAGACAAAACACATGTTTGCAAGCACGTCCTCACAGGCCTATCTTAACAAGTTCATTCATACAGGGCCTCGTTCGGTTTTACACACAGTCTCAGTCAAACATCAAAAGCAAAGAATGAAACATTCTTTTCTGATTACATTATATGGTAGTCAGATGATCCTCATGTTTGTTCAAGTCGATTACCATATCCCTCATTGAATCGTCGGTTCCAGTGCTCAAAATTGTCTCACCAGTTGGTAGTTCCTTGTCTCGCAGTGTACAGAAATCTGTTGTTTGGTAACATCTGCACATAAGCAACTGGAATTGCTTTTTATGTCAATTGATTTCATTCAAATCACCAAGTAACTAAATCGTAGTATGCAATTATCGCCGAGTGTGACATCTTCAAAAATTTTCTTTACTGAAAATCTGGCGGATTTAGCATTGACGAGGCTTAAAAAGGTATTAGCAAATGTACTGAATTTAGTCCTAGATTCCCCTTTGTACGTCTCTTTGTAAACTGTAATAATTTCCGCCAAACGTGACTGACCTTGGTTGTTGAGGTAAACTCATTTGAATTTGAGTAATGAAATCTTAATGGAACAGGAGGATTTCATAAACTCATCTGAAAGGGTCTTTGGATTTGTCTTATTTTATATTACTAAGTGATACTTAAATCTATTGTAGAACGAAAGCACTTGTTCTGTGTAATATTCTAATCAAAGCTGTATATACATTTACAGGCTAGATTTAACTATTGCATAATTGGAATATTTTACTTTAGCCGGAGTCGGTAATCGTTTTTGACTCTGAACGGGTGAATTTTCATTTAGGAATGACATTGATTTGCATAAAATTTGATCTTGTACCAAAGTCATTTGGGCTACCTTTATGTTATCGTGGCTGTGAAGCACCAAATTGGATATAGTGAGATCTTCCGGTGTCACAAAGTATGAGATAATGAAATGATTAAATTACCTTGCTGAATTTTAGTTTCTGTGTTTAGGCATAATCACGGTTTTAAACTAGACAGGATCACCATTAAAATGGCATTCAGATAGTAAACTATGCTGTGTAAACAGGGAATCAGTGATATCCAAAAGTGAATACTCAGTTATTTATACTCCCCCTCATAGTTTACTACAGGGTTACTTTTCTCCAAGCTTGAGGTGGATTAATAACAGTATTTCTTGTGCCGTTGACCAAATGGGAAGAACTTTTTACATGATTCAGGTGTTAGTGGAAGAGAAGTACGGATAGATTGCACAATAAGACAACGAATGAAGTTACCTTGCACGGCACGGATGAGCGCTAAAACGCTAATTCGGCGACTGGTTAATTTCATTAACGGATGCTGACATGAAATGGCCTGCAAACACTCATAGAATGAACATTTCTAACAAGAACATTTTATATCTCGCTGAGTTGTTCGTTCCGATACAAGTAGAATGAGAGAAGCTTTTACAGATCGGAACAGAAGAGAGTTTGTTACTCACAGGGAAAATGAAAAACTTGTTTAATCTACAGGAAATTAGTAAGCTTGTTGACTTGAGCAAAGTAGCTTGCTCTCAGCTTCAAGTAGGTCATGCGGACACAAGCATAGGTCTGGATTATGCGTCCTATTAGGACATACAATTCCCTGAATCGACTTCCTGACGTGTTAGCTCAATGGGTTAGGTGCCCAGAGTATAGCGGAGCAGAAATTCTAAAAATTCTCATTGAATAAAATACAAATTGTTTTGTACTACTATTGTCGGACAGCACATAAAATGATCAAATAAATACTAAAAGACAGTGGCCGATCCATCAATTAATAATGGTTACTGATGCTACATGTCTAGTAAAATCTACATCAAATTGTTGTAGATAAATTTTACTGTTCTTGAAATTACTCGTTATGATTCATATATATATATATATATATATATATATATATATATACGCTTAAATAAAATATCGCCTATCCTTTTGGAATTTTTGCTTGCCAGTAGCACTAAATTTTATGACTTATTGTTATGTGGCTTAATCGCTTAGTGCTGAATAAATTGAATGAAAAGTTAGGTATTTTAATTCCTAAACTGTTGCATACCAGAGCGCTAGGTTTGCATGCGATACTTCCGATATGAGTTTCGTTATGGCCAGTATATTGCATACTTAATTGTGAGCAACCTGTGGCACCGATATCACTGTGCTCTACTGAATTCACGTAAGGCATTCGACCGGAGTTAGCGGAATATTCCCCATGTCTTCCTTCAAAGCTAGCGAGCATCGCGGGCTGTTATTTTAGGACGACATCTGAACGAAACGGAGAGCGGTTATTTTGATTAACATGAACGCAGCCAGTGGTACAGCCATAGCACACAGCCCCATCGAGTTGGAAGGTCTACGTTCAAACACTGGATGCTGGCGAAACTCGGTTCTCGTGCTTCCCGAGTCTGAGTTTGACTGAATGACCGGAGGTTCGTGTGTGAAAGTAGCAATCCGAAGGGCAGGCGGTCACGTGGGCGTAAGTCGTGCCTTTGGCAGAAATTTGGGACTAGTATTCAACGGAATAACGTTTCGCAGTTGTAGGAACCATGGGAATAGAATGAAATCAAACATCAGAAGCCTCACACGTGGAAACTTGAGCCGAACCACCAGTCAAACGGGGCTACCACTCCTAGGTTCGAAAAAACAATCCATAGGTGTTATCTATCGTGTGAAGCTACACTACTTTTATTTCACTGCCACTGTGTTATGGTAAGGTAACGGTCGACAATGACATTTTAATCAAAATGCAATTTCGACAGCGCACAAGATTAAAAAACCCGACCAACAAAACGCAACACAGCGGAGTAAAGTCGAACACAACAAGATTGGACGGAACAAAGTTTAACATGTCAAAGACGAGGTACAAAACTAATCTGTCCTCACTGACTGAATTCGGTGTACTATGAAAGCTTGCCAAATCCCTCTGTTTGTTGACATATGCATCTTTGTCAATGCCATTAACAGAATGTGTCACCATTGCTAGAGTTTAGGTACCATTTCAAAAACTTGCCAACCACGGCCTTTAAAATCATTAAGGATGACCGAATTAGATCTGTATGAACTAAAATGTCTGGTACTTAAATCTAGCGCGCTCAGTTTGCTCTCGTGTTTATTTCACACTGATTTCCGTCCAGCTGAATCGTGCAGAAACTCTCATATCAGTTTGAACTTTACACAAATATGTTCTGGCTTTGATTGATACCTCAAAGTCCGGAATAATAACGAAAGCAAAATCTGAATGTCTTAGGAAGAAGATCAATTAAGAAGTTAAGTGGTTTTGAATGCAGCGGCCTTTACCCCGTCGTTTAATGTCTCCAGCCTTCCTGTTGTTGGATCTCAAGGAAGTTAGTGTGGTGACCTGTTTCAGATTACTCGGGGATAGTCAGGTAATTAAAGCTTTTATACTATTCTCACAGGTTATACACCGACCGCATCAGCAAATGTTCCACTTTTTACGTGCCCTGCTGAATAGCGAATACCGACGGAATAATTCCGAGAATAAGAATATCAGTCATTCAAGCCATTTTAATTTATTCAAAGGCATTGCCTATTCGACTGTTTGAATTCTAAGATGGAATTTTTAACATTGGCAAAATAATGCTCTCACCATATACTAACGATACGACAGTTTCATCACAAGTGATCAGTCAGGTTGACACCTATTTATATAACAGAAGTGCACGACTCAATCTACCGGTAAAATTGGTCCTGCTATGCAGCTCAGAAACATGGTCAGTGGGGACAATATGTGCAAAGATTGCCCGTGTTTGAACATTGCTATGTCCATACTACTGTTAAAGTATGGTAAGAGAAATACTTTGCCATCGCGGAGATTTGGTTTAATGTATTTGGTCAAGCAAACTAACAGATATGAATAATCGGGCTGTCTCACGTTGGTCAAAGCGTGTCTGGTTGATTAGTCAAAATCAGATACTAAATTACGGGTACGTGCCTTCCATAGCCAAACCTGAAGCCTATTTGTTCCTATTCTTCATTCGTTTCGACTCTTTTGGTTATCACTTTTCGTGTACTCTTCTAGAAGATATTGGATTTGTGACCCCTGTCTGTTATCGAATTCTAAAGTTGCAGTCGACAAATTTCCCCTCCCTACTCGACAGAATGGAAGAAACTCAAGCCAATAACTAGAAGCAAGATTTCTGCTTTAGGTAACCGAGTAATGAAACAGCACGAGAGCAATCTTACAAACTTCGTGTCCGATAGAAGATGGGCAGACAAGCAAACGTCACAAAGTCAGGCGTCAAACCGGATCACAAGAAGAATGATATCGGAATATAGCTAATTTTACCTGAACACTCGATATCACCACATCACTGCAGCAATCCATCTAGGCCATGTCAACACGTGAATTGCCAAAGATCTCTTGTTGCTACCCAGTTTGTCGTTCCGGTTTGACTATATATGGTACTATCTTTTCAGTTGGAGTATCGATTGACTTTTGGCCTATTTTCATGGACCGACTCTCCGTTAGTTGTTGTAGATCAACTACGGTAACTTATGAGCAGGGATCTGCCCAAGTTATAATGCCTCAGATTCTGAGCCTACGTGCTGATGATGGGTTTGGAAACAGGGGCCCCTTTGTGGGACCGGTTCTGTTTTGATGGCATTTGACGAAACAAACCCGAAAGACATTAAGTCAGGTTTGGTTGCAAGTAGAGTGACAAAATGAACTGATGTCCGACACGGCAGTGACTATCGGTGGAAACAGCGGTGGGTTTTGAAAAGTTGACCTGGAAGGTTGCAACCGGCCTTTTTGGATGGACTTTTCTCGTGCAGATCATGGCTTCCTGGTCCCACTTCAAGATTTTCTTTTAATCTGGACTGCTTTTGAGGTGGCAAAAGGAACCTGGTGTTATACAGGAAGAAAAGTTCACATACAACAACAATAACAACAGCAAGCACAATGACTACTACAAATAATACTACTACTATCGCTGACTTAGTGTAGTAGAGTCGTGTTATAAATGATTTGACGTGAATGCCATGTCATACACCCAGGCAAAGACAATTTTGGGATAATACTTTGGACATGAACAAGAGCACAACGCAAAATGGTGACATCAAGATCCCAAGGAAGAGGAAAAGCAACGTGATAAGGTCAAAATAACATGTGCGAACGTCGTATGGGATGAAAAGCGTGATATGTTTTAGCAATGCTTCAACTGAACATCCTTGTCGTTTCTGTGGATAAATTGGCGTAACGGACAACCTAGTTTCCTTCAAACGGGCTTTCTTTCGGACCGCCGGACTAAGAAAGCTCCTACCATTAACACTGCACTACTGATATTGCCAGTGATAACGATGATGCTATTAATAAAAATAAAAATAGATACATAAATGCGTGCATGCACGCTCAAGCATGCGTATGTATAGGAATAAATAAAAATATACATATCTGCTTGAAACCAGTGCACATGCATATATACATACATATTAAGATGAGTTGCATATTATCATTACTTACCCATTTTCAGTCTCTTTTTTACGATTAGCTTCATGCGATGAGTATTTCACTCGAACTAAACTAATTACTCATCTCAGTTGCATGTTTTCAACCGAGTCACGCATTGATTTTACCCATCGTCCGTGTTTCATGCATATTCAAAATCTAGATGAGGATGCTATTCCACCGGTTTGCTGATGTTCTTTTTTGTTGGAATCAAAATACTACAATCGACAAAGTAAAAACACGGCAGGGTCCTCCTCACTCGACACAAACACACACACGGTGGGATACGGTATGGCACCGACACCACAAGGTGGTAAAAACAACAGGGGAATGTAAAAAGCCAGTTTTGTACATGCGCGTGCACCGTGGAAAGAAACTATTTTTCTTCCCCTTACCCGCTATAATGTACTAAGTAAAATAATAAATATATGTATTTATCACCGGTTCATAACAAGGAGACAAATGGAGAAAGTAGGCCGCCAATACCGGTGCCAAGAAAGGCGATCTGATTAGAATACCTTTGTGAACTGTCTCCTTCATCCAACACCGTCCTGTCTCCGTTATCTGCATCGGTGTTGGTATAACTAACTCAGTAACTATAATTTCTTTCTGAAAATGGTTGAATCTGGAGACTGCTAATAAATGGTATCTTATTTTTTCTTGTTATTCAACCGCATTTCTCATTCATTCACTCATTCGGCCACTCCACCTCCATCCCCCTTTCCCCGCCCAAAACAAGTCGGCGTTCACTTTCAACTAAGCAGTATCTACAATAAGAAATTCTACTTCATCAGCATGATCATTCACATTTAGAACGATAGTCTCCGTATCATCGGTATTCTCGGCGTGTGTGGAATCTGTGGAGGATGAAGATGCACGTATTTGCACACACACACACGCACACAGATAAACAAAGGCGCACACGCACACTCGCACAAGGAAGGAGTTTCCGGGGTTTTCACGAGTCAAAGTCTGATGACTGAAATGATTTTGAATAATTCATTAAACCTATATGAGAAGAACTAGAGGATGTTTTTGCCCTTGTCAACCTTTTGATTCACCTCTTGTCTTTGATGTTGCCTAACCCCTTTGTGGTACCTTTAGTTTGAGCAAAAATCAGCCAGTCAGTCAGACAGCCACTCAGTCAGACAGTCATTCCGTCAAACAGTAATCTATAGAACATCATGATTGCTGGGATTGTGAGCAGGACTCATCCGCACACTGATTACAGCTTTCGTGATTTTGCTACCATAATTGTTTTCTTCCATACGTACACATGCATAAGCGAACATTCAAACAGATGAAAGGTTTTGTTTTTGCTATTGTTGTCGACAGTAGCTTCTACTTAGTGTTTTAAACTACCGCAAACTGAGCCCCGGGGACCGGTTTCTCAGTTTTGTCCAATCGATGCGTAAAACTGCATCCGCCCCTTGAATTTAGCCAAACTATGCTTCTCATCACTATGGTCTAAAGCCTCAAGAGAACACGGCAGTAGGGCTCTATCTAGATCTCTTTTCCTCTGGGACCTGTACCTCCCACCCACACACACACATCATACATACAACACACGCTAATAGACTGGCAAAATCTTGGTCCTCTTTCTTTCTGTATTCCGGGTTCATTCACCGGACGCTACCAGACCCCTTGAATCCTCTTTGGTGTGGTTCATACATATTGCACAGCATCAGGAAATGAGTGTAGACGAGTGTCAGTAAGAAAGGCGTGTAGAAGACTAAAAGTGACGTCTGTCATAGGCAAAGGGACAAGTCATGCACTTCTGCTCCTCCTCTTCCGCATTTCACTTATCCAAAGACTATTTATTTCGTGTGTCTACTCGTTCACGTTCATATACAAACGGTAAGTTTCATATCCAAGTGATACTAACCTCAGGCAAAGCACGGAGAGATAGCTAGCTCATCAGTTTATCAAAGAAACGGTGGAATGCCAAAGGTTGACACAGAAATTGTAGGGACTGTTGAGATATATGCCGTTCTTAGTATCAGCTACCTGGTGCACATAGGATTGATACCACGTCCATTATGCGACAAACGAATTGGGTGTGACGTCTGACAAAATAGTGCAAATTGGATGCACGTACAAAATTCCCCTTTGCAAATAAGTACATATACCCTAATATTTGTAAAAAATAAGAGCGTCAAATAACGGATTTGTATTTAGCAATCTAATCTCCACCGAGCAGAACCTAATGAATAATCACCTACTCGGTTGAATTAAACTGACAAGTTATACGTGATTTGAAGATAAAAAAACAAGAAATTGATATTTAGTTGTTTTCAACTGGACGAGGTAAAATCGCGAAGGTGACAACCACTGTCATTTCGTTGCTGGGAGAAATGAGCAAAACAGATGTCATTATCATCATCATTATCCGGATCATCCAAACAAACCATCGTCAACAACCTAATCATTCTCTTCCTCACAATCCCAGTCATGAGCATCAACAAACGTGATGGAAAATAAGGCTGCTCCTGTAAGTGGTGATGTGTGGGGAAACGAACCTAAGTTTGGAACTAGGCGATGAACGGGGAAGTGCCCTGGAGAGTACAGGACGAAAACAGCAGTTATGGTTAGTTGGCAAACTTTAAAACCTACCATAGAAATCCAGATATTTAGCCAATGTAATTTGCTTGTGCAACCGTGCCAGCTCCGCTACACCAAGCAGTTTTAGAAATTTGACAACTAGATCGAAATTTTTCCTCGTTCAAAATAAGGGGAGATGAGTACCGGGGATATAAGAATGCACAAAGTGACCGTTTAGACAGCGGGTTAATTCACTATATTATTAACTTTTTAAACCGAAGGGACGAAATGAGGAGAGTACGCATGCGGTAGAACACGGATTTGGTAAGCATTGTGGGTTTAAACCGTATTAGGGTACTGGACAGAAGAATGAATGTTTTGCCCATTAGGCCACAGTGACTGAAGGTCACTGAAGACAGTTGAGGATTAGGAAGGATACTGGTAATCGGAGAAAAACCAGAGACCAAGTTTGCTCAAATTATTTTGGAGAGGGTTAAAACTGTCAGCCGTATTGTGAAGGGAGTTAAAATAAACGGGATCGGGAAATTAGTAGCCATCGAAATTTGCGGAAACTGTGAGCTTGTAGACGTAAAGGAAGAAGACAGGTTGACTTAGACTGGCACCTTGAGAAACAACACAAATAGATGTAGGGGACGAGAACTTATTCGTATTAGAGAAAGTAGACTGAGCACAGCTACCTTTTTGTCTTTTACTTTTTTTAATAACGAAACACAAATGCATGTCATTTTACAGGAAGAGGTCAGCGGCAAGCAGAGAGCCGCCAAGAGGGGGAGTTGACTGGCGGTGGGCGGATCCCAACCTGCGACCTTTACGTCCAAACCTTATCCACATGGCCACTCCCGCCAGGGCGTGCACGGTTTTCAAGGAGGAACTGAAATGAAGTATTCGGATCGGTAGAGTAGAAGCATCAATAAAATGGAGAAGAACAAGTCTTGCTTTATGGGATCCACCACCAAGACGGGAAGAAACCAAGTAAAAAATGTAGTCCACAAAGCCAAGTGTTATGCTCAAGTGCTGTAAGACTGGGATACTGGACAACTGATATTGTCCTTTGCGAATGTTTGTTATCTAGTGCTTTCAACAAGCTGAATAATAGCCAACAATTTGGAAGTTCTCGAATAATTTCTTGGAAATGAGCTTCATTCCAATCGGTTTCTAACAATCAGGAATGGTTTCACTTATGAAAAATGAATTGTTGGGAGGATATAAGAGAAGCACTTGTATTGATAAGTTAAGAAGGAAGTAATTTGGATCCGCAAGGTTTGTTGTATTCAGCTTTCAGCAAATTTCTCACAACTGAATCTAGAGAATTTGGGGTGAGCTTGTTGGGAACAAAAAATGAAAAACGGGAGTGAATACTGCTTAGATTTTATGCATAACTGATCGTTAAGTTCTTGGGCTTCATGTTGAGATTTCGATTAAGAGCCGCAAACTTGATGCAAAAGTTTCCAAATCTTGCGAAAGCTTTTGCGACTAGGGCGAATATCCACTTGTAGTGAATTTAATCGTTTAGCCTCATTTGCCTTAACGACAGTGTGGAACGAGCATCAGTCAGTCAGTAGTAACGATTTTATACAGAAAGACGAAAATCGGTCAAGTCGGGTGTGATGTCTTAGTAGAGCAATGGATATCATAGCGGAAGTTCAAAGTGTGAGGATCCACCATGAAGTGGAAAGACGGGAATGTCACCTGACCCCACATGGCCAGTCAGTGCATTTAAGTTTGTGTGGGATCAAACAAGCCTGATCCCAATGAGCCTAAGGACGAATGAATTACTTTTGCGAGATATCTTAGGTTATGAAAATAAACCACAGTGCTCGGACATTCTATTCCCAGATCCATTACAAGCAGAGAAGATATCGAGATAGACAAATGTAACTAAATCAGTCAGAGCACTGAAACCTACGGAAAACCGATGATTGAAGGAGTCATCTAAAAAAATGTCCATCAGTGTAAAGTTGAGTATCAGGCGCAATGCAAGCAGTAACGATGAAAAGACAATGAAGTGCAATTATGAATGACATAGGTTGCAAAGGATAGGTATATAGTTAGTTACTGAACTATTAAAATGGAGTGGCGGAATAAAATTTACGCCATGTAGGATGGACGAACGGTGTCACACCACTTACCCTGTCTCTCAAATTTGAGTGATTGGTGGTCTCCCTTGTAGACATTATATTCATCCTCAAAAACTGCATCGGCATCGGCTTTGGTATGCTACCAGCTTTCTCGTCAGAGGAAGGGGGAAAGCTAAATGGATAATACTGTTTGTGTCTCCCAAAAACGGGCTACATAAGAGCAGATGAGACGTAAGGTACAGATATTCTGAGCACTGTGTGGCTAACGGAGAGAAACTTCCCGGTCACCGTCAAAATGGACGCAGTTTTCGGGAGTACACGAACATTTGAAAATAAGCGTTCGATTAAATTTCGAGCCCAATGTCCAAATTTACGAAATTCCGCGAAGTGACCCGTAGACCGATATGGATTTTTAAAACCGTCTATAAGGAGATAACATTTGTCATTCAGAATAGTTCTGCGGAACATTAAAGAGGGAAAATATATCCGATCCAGATTCATTGCAGACGATTTCAAGAGCCCTCAACTCCATCGCTTGAGTTGTTTCTGTAACGTTTAACTATGAGGCAGAATGTAACCCAAATATTTTTTTAATTAATTTATTTATTTTGATACATTTTAACCACGCTAACCAGGCTGGTGGTAATTCAACAGCGTATGACTATCGCCAATCCCAATCCACTCACAAACAGATGTTTCCCCAATGGGCAGTCCACAATCAGCTATGATCCATCTCCTAAAATGAATAGACAGTGTTAGATAACTTACAAACAAAATTAATAGATTGTTGCTTCTCATTCAATGACAAAATTTGAGTTGTACTGTTGTACTGGTAGCTGAGCTACAATAGCATTTTAGGTGGAAACAGAGCGTCTCATTTTCAAGAAACTGTATCTTTAGGGATTCACAGTCTGAAACTGTTTAACGTATCTTTAATACGCATCCTATTTCTTATCTCCTATAACCACTGGTTTGAGTGAGTGTAAATGACATTAATCAAGACAGTGAACACCTACAAACCTACCGTTTAATTTCTGTTCAGTAACCAACATGTGCAGAACTAGCTGTTCAAGTATTCCAGCTGTTCTATTTGTATTCTAAGTGCAATTTTAGCTGTTCAAGGTAGATTAATAAATAATTTAGCTGTGATGGTGTCACCCTTACAAGGAAGCGAACAAAAAATTTCCGTTGCCTGATTACTTAAAAAATCGATGGGTCAACTGGTCCTAAGAAATTCTATTCATGTTTCACCATTTCCTTCTCCTTCTTACGTACTGGGATCCGCCCGACAAAGCTTTGTCCCAAGGGGAGGTGGGGTTAGATTGTTCTGCTTTAAGACTGTGATAGTGAATCTAAGTTGGCTTTCTCCTCAAGATTTTCGGGAAGCGTTCCCGGGTCGATAGTAGCAGACAAAATGGGGCCATATCCCGCCAGGTTGTTCGCCTTAAACAATAGCAAGGGAAGGGGTAAAATCACCGAGGGGGAGTGATCGAAATTATTCGTTGTTTATCCTCTCGATCGCGTGAGACCCGGGGCCACTTCCGGACAGACTTAAGCGACAGACACGAGAATACATACAAGCGGAACAGACAGACCACTTAATTGAGTCCAGTAGATGAGTAAATGTATGAACAAAAAATGTAACGAAATTTCTCCCTTACGCCACCATCTGCTGGTGCTATGTTCTCTTGAATTTATCGAGCTGAAGATGGGGTCAGACTAAGGACACCGACAACCATTTTTATTTGCTTATTTTTTCAAAGCATAATGTGGGGGATGGATGTTGACGCCCAAATTGTGCTTAGGTACAGCGAATGATCATGTCACTTTACAGGTAGATGCAGAGAATTATCATAGGCTATGGATGTAGGCGTCTGTATGTGTGTTCGTTTGAGTGTCAGTCTGTATTCGGACCAAGTACATGGCAATAATTTGGTTGAATTGGGTTGACTGTGAGTGACCGGCGGAAAGCACTCATCATTTTGTCCTACACAACCAGCGTGTTACCGTGTCATATCGGTCGTCAGCAAATGGCCGTTCGCAGTATCTTCGAACAACCTATATGGTTTGTCCTTCTTGTCAGGAGTCATTTGTTTACGATATAACTAATTAGCAACGCTGTCAGTTGAATCCGCTCAGTTCGCAAATGTCCCACTCCGTCAAGCCCATCAGATCGGACAGCTCTATCAAGTCTAACGGTAAACAAAACTGAAATGGATGAATGGTAAATTTTGACATAAAAACTATGTACTTATTTGTATAGTATCTACATCCAGCACATTTGGAAGGAGATGAAAGTACTGTGCGTAAATCTCATCTCTGTTTCAAATCATCTTCAATGTACGCTCACTGTGCCCTACAGAAGAACCACTGTTGATTCGGACCTGGTGATCACCTTTTCAAGACTACGTAGCCATGCGAAATCTAGCGGCGGATATGGGTGTTACCTTGTGTGGTACCGAAACTGGAGCTCTTGAAAGCCAGTCCACTTAGCCTATTGACTATGAGATTCGACTCAAAACAGTTCGTCCGTGGTTGACCAGCAACAACTAATTAGTTAGTTTATACTTGGTTCATCCAGTAAGTTGGAAGAAATTACAAAGGTTCAATTGTGGACAGGATTGGTAAACTACATTGTTCACTTGCAGATCGCTAAGTAATCACATACATCACAGCCTTCATTTAAAGCTGAGCAGATGACTAGGAGCCGTAAGAAAATGTCATGTTTAGTTGTAACAATTTTATACGATGTCCCGTCGGATCCCATTATCAAATCACGCAAACTAGATAAAACCTGAGTGCTCACGGACCTCGCCCGATCTTTTTATCTCCGCTTAAGATGAAAAATATTTCATCCGCATTTTTGGCACCCTAAAACGACAGTCACAAACTACAGGGTCTAGACTTTTCCCACCCACGTGAGGAACTTTCAAGTTTTTGTCGTGACTGCGTTGTCCAGACAAGCTGTCAGCACGATTCACCAGAATTGAAGTCAACCACTAACAATTAATGTTGACAAGAAATAATCCACCATATGATATGAACGTTCAAAGCGCGATTAAGAAATCATGGAAGCCCTGTACAACTGTTTCATCCGTGTGAGGAATCTTCAGCGGTGCATATCTACCACACCCGAATCGGGAGGCCAACGGGGGACGAACGATTCTGGGTCGAATGCCTTAGCCATTACGCTACCGGGCAGGCTCTGAACGGATAATTCCTAACTAGGATGAAGCAGCTGTACTTGCTTTCTTAGTGGTAAGATGAGTGATGATATCACATGCTGAATCGTTTAATGAAAACAATCTCCTACTCCTGACGCATACCAACTAATATTGGATGTGGAGTTTTATGTCTGAGGCCTAATGTATTACGTCCCGTAGTTGATAATTAACCAAATTGATTACTGGTGTGGCAATGGTATGGCTCCAAAATCTGAAAGTGTTGCGAACCGCTGCACAAGCGGGCTGGTAACAGAGGAGGGATGTCCGATAGGGAGGGGATGGATCTGTGGTAACAAAATTCAATCCAGTGACCAGGGCATCTGGAGCCTGAGAAAACGTAAGCCTCTAGCTCACTAGCCTTCACAACCACTAACCAATATTTGGACCGCTTTTATTTCACTCATAAGATTGGTCCCGTTTAGCCTCTACTTGTGTACTTTCCTATTGCATATGCCATTACTATCTGATACCATATTTTCCGTAAGTTCACGTCGGACACGAAGGAAACAGGTCGTTACATTCGTGTTTCTTAAGTGTTTGAACATAGTGAAAAAAGCTGCTGGATTCGACCGGATGCGTCCTTTCCAGTTAGCCAAGATATACTTTGACCAGTAGCCCTTAGCAATGACGGCTATCGAATACCAATAATGCCATTTGGGTTTCGGATCATGATGTCCACGTGTGAGAGTGAAGAAAACAAAAGGATTTCCCACACGACGTAGCAACAAGTTTCTCGAACCGCTTGAAAAGACAACAGCATGCGTGAGCGATAGACGGAATCCGTTTCTCTGGGAATGCATTTTTGTAACTAGTAACTTTGTTAACCGTCCATAACTCAGTTTTGTCGAAAACATTTGATTCCTCCTCCCATTGGCTGGTCGGTTAATTGATCGGGACAAACGTTGTTCGCTATCACGCATCCAATTTGAAGATTAGCTCAGTCATCGTACATGTGCTTTTTCCAGAAGTGATCACTCTCAGATGTGCATGTGTTAAACGACACACGCATGAGAGCCTAAACGAGATCATGTGACTGAGTTCACACTTGAACGAAGCGGGAATACGTGGAGGACGCAGAACAGAACGCAAAAACCAGAATTTTCGACTGTCTGGAGTGCGTCTGTTGTGAATAGCACAAAATTCATTTTGTAAATTCCTATAAGTTTTCATCTTAGTTATCGATTTCCAGTTGCCTGCCACCTGACAACACAGCAAGCTTCAAGATAAGGTGAATAAGGAAGTAGTAGTGAGAAATGTATATGGGTTCATGAAAATATTCAGATTTGTTGTTGGTCTTATACTCAATTATTTCAATCTCTGTCTTCAAACTTTCGAAGATCGAATCTTCCAAACCAAGGTTTTTGTACCCGTTTGACTATTTCCACTTCAATGGCGGATAAAACTTGCATGAGAGGACGTTGTCCACTGAAGATGGATGAACGTCATTCAAGCTTTGGTCAAGTTAGGCCATTTAAGTTGAACGCTTGTTCTGGAGGTTGAATTCTTGATTAACGTACCTTTTCATTAATTTTCGTTGACTGTGGATCCAATTTTCCGTAATGAAATTTGAGCACAGCAACGTCGCTTGAAATTCGATGCAGAATATTTCAAAATGTGTTCGGGTGAATTGACCTTGAGAAGTGAGATCCTGAACCCCATCGGGTCCTAAAACAAAATCAGTGCGTGTTTCTTTTGTCCCTATTCTTAAACCTTTCACGCAACTGAAGTAAAGGTGGATCTAATCCGCATCATAAATGCTAAGTTCGTCAGCACTAGTTATCAGTCTTTTCTCACACCATAATCGATGGACATTTGAAATATGTTGACGAGTTTGGTCCGACCGGAATCCTATCCATCTCAGATTTTACTTTCTTTAACAGTCATCAATCGCTTGGATCACTAAGTTCGTTCAGTTCCTAACAAGGTTAATGCCATTCTGCAGCATTCCAGTTGTGTTAACTGTCTATTGCAGTATCCTCTAGAAGAGTGAGAACCGAAAATAGATACGATGGGTAAACAGACGAAAAATAAATTAGTTGTAAGAAATATTGATTGGTGCATCCAGTCAGGTCCCCTAATGCTCCCAGCAAATTGTAGGACAGTGGCCCAAATTGAAAGTCCAAAACATTTTAATTAAGTAGATTGGTGAAGATAGTTGCATGCAGACCAAACGACGTAAGGAGTGTATCGAAAAATCGATGCGCCATGTATTGGTTTTTTATTGTGAATGATATAATGTTAATAACACAGCGTTGTTGGTAGATGTAATGCGCCAACGTTTCGACTACCGTGGGTAGTCGAAACGTTGGCGCATTACATCTACCAACAGCGCTGTGTTATTAACATTATATCATTCACAATAGTTGCATGCACTTTCCCGCGGGGGCCAAACGGATAAGGCCGCGGCATTTGGACGTAAAGGTCGCGGGTTCGAATCCTCCCAACGCCGGTCAGCTTCCCCACTTGGCAGCTCTCTGTTGGCCGCTGCCCCCTTCATTGAAAAAGGAAGTAAATGATAAAAGATGAAAGGACTGACTACCTGTGACCGTGTCTTAATCATTACTTGTTCTAACTGTGCAATATAATCCGATGAGGATTAATTGTTTTTACGCGTGGAACATTTGAACTATCCTGGAATTTAAACGTTTGAAAAATCCCACTGAACAAATTGAGAACAACACAACGTGGCGAACAAGCTCGTTTTCAGTTATTCGTATTCATGCTAATACATAACATTAAATATGGTCCGGAGATGGTTCAAGGGAAATTGTCCGTTTGCATTCACATCAGTTCACAACTCTAAGAATGCGTTTGTGTGTATGTGTAATTGGTCAATTTGTCACACGATCAGGTTGTAGACCACTTGTTGGATAATGACAAGTGGGCCAGGGAAGTTTAAGAGTCTGGACAAATTGTTTCTGAGCGCATAGAGGGGGGTTACACAAACGGATAGATACGGCTTCGGCTGTGTTCAAGATGCGACACTTGACAGTTCTTGATTGTCCGCTCCTAACTTTGTAGATGGTGCGAAAAGCACTTGTCACATTCACTGAGTGGTTTGACTCGACAAGGTGTGAACACACCGCGCTAGTGATTGCCTTAATTGTTCCTGTGCTCAACCAAGCCGGGAGGTGTTCTCGAACGCGATCGGACAGACGCCTGGTCGTGCGGCCAATATACCTGGTCCCACAGGAGCAGGTAAATGAGTACACACAGAATGAGGCTGCAGAATCTGGCAGTCTGTCCTTTAGTTGGAAACATGATCGGTTTGGATGTGAATACAGTTTTTAACTGTGCAGCAAAGAATGTTCCACTGATTGAACTTGACAGTCTCCGTTGGATAATTTCCGCTTCGGTGTCACCTTTGAAAGGCAAACGAACGTATACGGGTTTCTTTACTGGTCCTATTACTTTTTGTCTTACTTCGTGTTTTTCCATAGTTTTATTTATGAATCTTTCGGGGTATCCATTTTGTACGAATACGCTCCATCTACAAAGTTAGGAGCGGACAATCAAGAACTGTCAAGTGTCGCATCTTGAACACAGCCGAAGCCGTATCTATCCGTTTGTGTAACCCCCCTCTATGCGCTCAGAAACAATTTGTCCAGACTCTTAAACTTCCCTGGCCCACTTGTCATTATCCAACAAGTGGTCTACAACCTGATCGTGTGACAAATTGACCAATTACACATACACACAAACGCATTCTTAGAGTTGTGAACTGATGTGAATGCAAACGGACAATTTCCCTTGAACCATCTCCGGACCATATTTAATGTTATGTATTAGCATGAATACGAATAACTGAAAACGAGCTTGTTCGCCACGTTGTGTTGTTCTCAATGTATCCTGGAATTTCTATACACGCATCTCATTGCAGATCTGTTGGCTTCTGGAGATCCTATTACCCCGAATCTAACGTCATTAATGATAATGCGCTGTTAATATCAGTCGCCGATCAGAAGACACAAGACCATTCGCCGTATAGCAGCTAACTTACTATATTCCCAAACTACTGCTATCAGTATTATTTCATCTTTCATTCAATGTGCATTTATAATTTTCAACATAATTCCGCAGCATGGACTAGTTCGGTCATAACGAACCTCGCGTCCCTTTTTAAGTCAGTAAAGTTACATTTTACAGTCTAGGAAAATCAGTAAAACCAGTTGTGGAACTTGCAAACTGGCTCAAATCACATTTCCCTAAACATGGACTCTTCTTCGTAAACCATCTGCTTCAACTTACGGTCCATGTTGTCAGTAATATGCTCTGCGCGCAAATGTGTGGACAAAATTTATCTGGAAATATACGACTGGTTTTCCGGTTATTGCCGCTTGTCAGGTGTGGGTGCCCGGTATCTTTCTGCCAAGTATTTTCATATAAGTGTACTCCTTTCGATTTATCATCAATTCACGCTCTCAGTGATTCATATGCGGTTCTAGCAAGACATCTGCAGTCAATTGTACAGGGTAGATATACTCGCGGGACTGTACCTCGACACTGGGCACCGTCCACCGAAAAGGCTAAAAACCTGCCTCAGTACTATCAATTAACAAATTTATTACTCCATTGTACGTTCGTTTTACCAAGACAGCTCTCCGGTTAGGCACTTCGCTAATTAAACTGTTAGCTGTCTGCGTCCTGCAACCTAGAAACCAGTACATGCTGAAAAGTGCCTGACTAAGCAACTTCTACGGTAGCGCTGCACCACAAAGAGGCAATCATTAATGATGATACCGAGGTGTCGAAACCTGCCTGAAATAAGTGGGAACTACTCGACAAACGGAATTGAGAAGAAGTTTCCATTGATTTTAGGATTTTTAGACGACTCCAATAGAGATTCCCCATATGCTGCTGCCTCCGTCATGCTAGTCTGAAGTTCATACTGGTAGAATCGCAGTCATAAATTAGTCGACAATCACTTTGTATCCAATCTTGTGAAAACCCGATTGTGGACTTTTCGAAGGTGTCATTGTGCCACCTGGTGACTAAATTTTGACTAGCTTTAATCCTTACTTTTCTTGGAACAATTTCGCCTGGTCACAAATGTTGTCTTATAGGTAGAATTTTCCCTGTCATCTAAATCCAAACTGTATCCAACAAATTCTCACAACCATACAGTCTGTAAACCAGATCTCAGGAGTGAAAGGCCTTGATATCAAATCTAAAAAATCAGTAATCGCTGTTGTTTAGTACGATTCGGTTATTTCCGAACCACTAGATAATTGAAACAGCAAGCGATTTTGAATCTCATTAGGAAATTTACACTTAATAGTTAGGTGGGTGATTCCTGATTGTTCACTTCAAAGTCACATGACGGTAGGTCGTTATGACTGTTCACTTTGTTCTCATAGCAGTGAAAAGTGGATTATTAGTCAGGCCCATTAATATATTATTACTTTAGTGACCCTATTTCCCCCCTGTGTGTGTATGTGTGCGTGCGTGCGTGCGTGAACATCTTGTGAGTTCACTGGGTTGAGATTTTGCACTGATTTCCCTCGGCGGTCTCCTAAAGCATAAATGCACTTCATCCCAAGTTGTTGTTGCTCAGATGCATTTTTCGTTGGGCAAAACAAGCTGTGTGGATCGCGCTATCTTTAAACTTACTACAAAGGATATCGGATGAGCAGTACCTCACTCCGGAAGGGATAGTTTCTGCTAGATCCCTAAACGTTTGGTGCCACTTCTCCATCTGTGTTGCGTCTTAATGTGCATATTGTGAGTGTTCGAATTGTGTAGAAATTACTTGGCGCCCGGGAGTTCCCCAGTCGCTCAAAGAACGACGTTAAATCGGACATGAAATGCTGTTAAAGGTCAATAATTCGAAAGTTGATCAATTCCACCGACTACCAGTTGACAACGTTTACTTGAGCCGGTTACAAAATGAGATAGAGGCTATTAGCCAAGTAACACCGAAATTATTCCAAATAATTCAAAATTTGTCTCACCCTCTAAATAACTGTTTACACCCAGGGGGCCTCATACTGCTACCTTGCCAATTACCTAATAACAGTGGGCGCATCGATTTATCACAAAAGGCGATTACAGGAAAATTATTCAAAATCAGCAGTTCTAGTTAATGAATTAGTTTGGCGACATGTTGGTTGTGTAGGAGGCGGGCGAAAACCTCAGAAGATTTCATGGTTGCCGGTTAGATTGTTGTAGGTTGGCGTAATGCCAGGTTTTTAAGCATCCCAGACTTACAGTGGTTTGTGTAACCACGTTTTGGCTACAGATTCAAAGACAATTCACTTATTTCACAATATGAAAGAGAAATAGCTGGACTACCGTATACTAAAAACAATTTAATTAAGGAGCACAAGGCGCTATCAGTGCCTATCCTCCTTACAAACTTTTGCGAGACCAGTGACCCATATACTTAGTTTAATTTGTTTCACCACTGCTCCATTTTGGTACTTTGAGTCTTACCCAGTCGAATTTATCCAATCAACCGAGTACCATAAATCGCAGAAAATGACCTACATATTATGCCAACCAAAACACTGTCTTAATTATTGAATGTGAAAATCCAAAATACTTTTTAACTGTCCATTTTTTGCCCAATATGTTACCGCCTTGCTCTGTCATTCGTCTCAAAACACAAAACGAGGCGACTGCTCTCGAGGAATAGTGGAACTTGTGATATCTGATTGTACCTTGTGTACGGATCCCAGTATGCAACTAAATTTGACCCAGCCCACTCAGTTAAAATACACGCACAAAATCAACAATGACGACCGAAGCTGACGTGTAAACGTGCTGCGAACAGGACCACGTCCATGATCGTCCGTGTCCACATACATCGGCATCATTTTGTAGGCAAAGCGTAAAGCACGGTACGTTCCGCGGGAGTTTTCTTCACTCCGGTTCTTCAACTCACGAACAGGTCAGTACGCAGTCGTCGCAATGTCGATGCGCCAAGTGGAACGGGCCGAAACTTGTTTGAACGATGGGATGCTCATTATTTTCTAGCCGGAGTCAGTGTATGTGGTAGCTTCGATGTGTGCGTGTGTGTATGTGTGCTGCGGGTGAGGGGGAGACCGGAATGAGAAGGCAGTAAACCACAGTCGCATAAATACTGGTGTCCGATTTTTGTCTCGATATCTGTATGAATGGGTCTCGGGGGCACTTTGATGGTTCGCCCTGCACCATTTGCACCAACCGCATCAATTCTAACACCTTGGTGGAAAAGAAGTCTAAAAAATGACAACCTGTCGACAAATGAGACGTGTCGGATGAGGGGGATTAACAACCTTTGTCTATTTCCTATGGACACAGATGACCCCGTCCACATGACATGGTGCGACTGACCCTTCAAGAACCGCATACCCCCGTGAAGTCATGGTGACATCAATGAGCATCGACCGTCTCACTAACACTTCGGTTCGTGCAACAAAAGATAGCCCTCATATTCAACAGGTAAAATGACATGTAGTCGTCAGTTTATCAAAAACAACAATTGACAAATTTATCTAGTCACCAGTCTACGTCGACCGGCGTGGCCCTAGTACATATACTGTTGGCTTCAATGATTGTGGTCACTATTTGGATGCTATCCCTTCCAGTTATTATTATTATTAACAATAATATTAATATTAGGATTTATATTATTAGTATTCACATGAGGAGAATGACGATCATGATGCTGCTGCTGCTGTTGTTGATGATGATGATGATGATGATGATGATGATGATGATGATGATGATGATGGCTCAAATGATGATTTGGATGATACTGAATACTCTGATCGTAGTAACAATTAAGTATAAAGCGATAATGATCGTTCATATTTTGCTGGCGATATTAAAGACGATAGTGTTGGTTACTTGTCGATGGTGATAATCTCATTGGTAACATGGATACAATTGCACACACGCACACTCGCCAGCAAACACTTAGAGAATTAGTTTCCGTTTATCGGGCGGTGAGCTGACATGAATAAACAGAGTAATTGTGCTTTTTAAAATCATCCACATTAGTATATTCGTCTACATTGGGTTTTGTGTTTATTATTAGAGCGAATAAACTTGTCACTCAGGTGGGGTATGCAAAACACACGACGATCACATGCACACACAGAAGTGCATACAGGAACATAAAAAGCACACTTGTAAACCAAAAGCCAGCCTCTCGAATTCATCCACCCATCCATCCACTTAGGTCTCTAACGAGACAAGCAAGTCCGAGCCAACATTTTTCGTCCGTTAGTGAGAACGATCAGAATGAACGTTGTTCATTTCGACGTGTTCAGACTATGAGCCTTGCACAGAAGTCCAACAGTGGTTCGACAAGTGTGACGAATCTCGCAACGTCCAGATTGGTGGGTTTCAGAATGCTAGCCACTGTCGTCCTCACCCCAACCCCAGTAAAGACCAGTGTGGTCATCAACCTAAATACCATCCAAACGCGTTCCAACAATGACGACAATAACGGTGACGACGTCTGCGACGATTATTAATATTATTATTGGCATTATTATTATTATTATCATGGTGTCTTCCTGTCGCTGATATGCACATCACCGATGTTCAGGTTAATTTGTCCAACTGAATTCGCATGCATGTACTGACAGAGAGAACAAGAAATGTTGATGACGATGATCGTGTATACATTCGGCCATACGAGCCTGTTCTCTTAAGATGAAAAATCTGTCCACAAGTACAATGAGTCCATGGTATTCATTTTAACACCTCGTTTGGACAACATGGGTTGGGTGAATTTTAGGGTCCTTTCAGTGATGTAGCGTAGGTCTTTCTAAACCGGTGAATATGCTAACCCGACTCCAGGTGCTATGCAAATGGAGAATATTCGCACGCACACATGCTCACGCACACGCACACAGAAGCCAGACGGGAGCCACATGTGCTAGATGGACAAACAGTTAGACAATGCGAAAAAATCAGGTGAAAATTTGGACAGCTCATTGGACAGCTGTCAACTCTGGCTGGAGACAATCAATCAGTAGTTGTGCTGAATGATATGCGATAGTACTCGTAGACTGTGGAAAGATTGTACGTCAAACACAGCTAGCGAGATAGCGCTTAGCAAAAACAGGCATTATAATTAGCCATAATGAGACGATCAGATTGGATAGTCTCTTCAGTATCAAACCTTAGATTTATTATGAACAATGAAACTTTGAAGTAGTCCTCATATTTTGCACTCAAAATTTTACTTCCCATTTTGGGTAATAACTGGCTCCTCGTGCCACCTGACTGGTACGCCATTCGTCAAAATATTCCTTCTTGAACTAAGGGAAACAATGCTCAGAAGGGGAATCCCTGAGAAATGAAAATGAAGCAATCCTACTGGTCACAGACTACTATCTATTAAAGTCTGATTATGACATACCTGGATAGTCGAACTACTTTCATCCGCCTAGCGGTCAGTATCGTGTCGTCACCAACTGAAGGCGTGGGTTAGAACCCTTCCACCGGTAGGCAACTTCTTCCCTTAGCAGTTTTTTTGGTACGGACTATGTTCCTCAAAATTGTGTCCTTTGATTTCAGCAGTACGGGAAGCAAAAGATAAAATATAGAGAAAGAGTAATGGGCCATTAGCCACATTATTTCGGATTTATATCAAAAATGTTGGGATTCAGATAGCAATATGCCTGTTGTCCTGGAGACAATATCGGTGCATCACCCCGCCAATTTCAGATCAAGTCACTGACACTCAATATATCCTACAATATATACGTTCAAACGTGTCCACCTTTTATATCCACGTTACCAAGATCGGAATAATCCGATGAGGTAAAGATTCCATATAAATTTGTCACGATTCCTGAATAGGGTGGAAAATGGTATAGAAACTCCCCACATCACTTTGGAATATGGAATTGATGTAAATCGTGGGGGCTATATGTAGACCCATTTTTGTCCGACAAAATCTTTTAGCGATCATGTTCAACAAAGCCAAGGTGTGTCCGGGCTAGAATATTGAAATAATCACAACCAATTTGTCAAAACTTAATGATGCAATATTCAGGCGGTGAAATCTCGACGACAATGACGATGACTCGCACAGTGGATTTCATTTCACTTTTCCATTTGATGACCACATGCACAAGTGTTTAGAGAGTTTTCACCCCATGATACCGGAAACCTTAGTGTGCTAAGTGGTTCACTGAGTAAGATAAAATTGATCTCCAATTGTTTTAGTTGGCTGGAGGAGCCAGATGAGATGCAGAATGAAAAATTCAATTGTGTATTTCGCATCCGGTTTGCGCCGTCGACTTTTGAAATACATATTGGTTAATAAAATTCTGAGATGATTGACAGAAGCGTTGATATCAGTAAAATCATAACGAACCGTAAAAGGGGTAGAAAAGACTATTTCCACCCTTATTTTGCTTACGATACTTCATTCGTTCAGGAGTTGTTTCCACCCTTCTCTCTGTAATAACGCGTTCCGGTTAGTTTCACTCAAAACGTCCTAGTTAGCTTACCCAAAATTTATTCTCCTCGCTCCAGGAAGAGTTGTCACCAAAAGGATCAAAGGTTAGAATCATGAAACCGTCGGTCACTTTGGAGATAGACTTCAAATCACTATCGCACGACTCGCTATCACATCTGACCTAATCAGAACTAATGTGGTTCCTATGATACTTCAAGTTTCAGGGTTGCGGTTGCTTTAGCCCATTCCATTACACTCATGCATCTGGTGTGCAATAAAAAATAAGAACCTAACCTTCGATTTTTTGACGGAAGTGAAAAAAGCTTTACGAGGGAATATCAGTATCATCTAATTCCATAATTTATGAATGACTTAGCAAAAATCTATTGAATCAAGTCATTTGCATACATGTGTTTAATTCCCACGGGTTGAGATGTATCAGACTTCGAAGATTTGTTACGCAGAAACACGCTCGCACTGGTGAAAATTCGGGATCCGATCATAGTCCAGTACGAAATGATTTGACGTCATAAGTGAAGGTTGCCTGCATGAACACGTATCACACTAACAGTCATTCTCGGGGTTTGCAGACAGTCATGTAATTCGTTTATTTGTTAGTCTGTCTACCCGTTTGCATGTACATGTGACATACCCAGCAGGGAAATGCCAGTGACTGATCTTTGATTCGTGCTACGCCTACTTTACAGCCGTTGAGAGCTACTCAACAAAACCGTTTATGTACAAATGCAGGCTTGTCTGCCAGGCTCACGTGGGCGCTTGTTGTGGCTGAACCAACCAGAGTCACGTGACTATGGTCAGTCGCCTATGCCCCCGAACTAGGCCGCATGAAATGTTGCCAAAAAACATCTAGGAATGACTGTGACGAACAGAATTTTCACTTACATATAAACAAATTTCCCACCCTGTTATTAACGGATCTCAAATTAATTCCTGGATCCATCCAGTTCTTATCCTCTTATAGCGGCGTCCCCAGTATTTAGCATCGCGCAACAAGGTAAAGCTTGTCATGCTGTCCGCATGAATACTCACTGACTCTTCTCAAATCATACACGTATATCTAGCCAAATGTCTGCCACTCATTCCAATTATAAACATTCATTCGCGTACCCTTCAAGTGCGAATCAAATAGGCGCGCCTGTATACTTAATGGTGAACGAAGATAATTCAACTTCAAACCTCTGGCGTCCCTTAATGATAGAATATTAAGAGGTGACTTCAGCTCGACTTGGAACTAAAATCATTTAACCATGAGGGGCTTAGAAATTATGTATAGTATCGTTCCCCATTCCCCAGTACTTCAACATGTCTTCCAATGATTCATCTCCCATGGTTAACACTCAACTATCCACCGCGGACACGCCGTACATTTGTTTTACCCGTGTTATAAATCAGCGGCAGTACATACTCGTCGAACCCTAAATGGGACGTGAATCCGGGATGAATGACTGTTAGCCTCGGGCCTAAACTGTAAAGTCTACCAAATTGGCTCTCAATACCACAATGTAAAGCAATTTTACCTGTCATAAAGTTTAACACCAAAATTAAGGCGACCATAAGAAAATCCGCGACCGAAGATTCGAAACAAGAAGGAAACATCTGCAATGATTCCACGGTTTTCCGTAGCCAGCTGGATGTTCACATTACTTGATAAATCACGAGGAAATCTCGTTAAGTTCCCCACTGCTGAAAACTCGAAGAGGGTTGGTGGGTTTACAGATTTAGTATGCGAGTTGCCATTGCAGCCCCCACCGCGATCCTGGATGAGGTGATAAAACAAAAACAGGTTAAGCAACGTACTGACCATCATTTTTGATAACTGCATGTTCTAAGCCTCAACTAACGGTAACTAATTGAGGATGTTCACTGCGCTGAAGACTCTTTCGTTAGCCTAGGTACATCTGGATAAGAGATCTCGAACATGTTTAATCCCCCTTAAGTTTGGACAGTGAGAAAATTATTCTGTGTTTACGATGAACCGTTCGAGTGCTAGTTTGGATGCCACAGCGCTGATCTGATTCGCTTGGATAAGTGAGAATTTAAAGTTCCCCGACGTGAACTGATTATAACGAAACTATATATATATATATATATATATATATATATATATATATATATATATATACAGAGAGAAAGAGAGAGAGAGAGTTGAGAAGGCGTACACTGAGTTAATACGTTTATCGTGACGTTTCGATCCAAACTAGGACTCGTTGTCAACACATATATACTACGGTGGACCTTCCATTTACGCTTCCAAATAAACCAAGGCAAGTGGATACCAGTCATTCAATCGAAATGGAGGTGATGAAGGAGGTAGGTTTTCCTAAAGGGTGCAAGGCAGCTGGACCAGATGGACTGTCGCCGCCATTCTTCAAAGAGGGTGGGACGTATAAACATTGGAATTAACAATACTCCTGTGATTAATCTGGGAGCGGGAGGATAGTCCTAAGGACCGGTGTGAATCATTGATTGTGCCGAATAACAAGACAGGTGATAGATCCTCAAGCGAAAACCACAAAGGAATAATCGTAGTAAGCATCGCATCCAAACTGCTCGACGGCATCATGCTCCGCCGATTATCTAGCACTGGCGAAATGTCTATACATGAAAATCAAGCCGGTTTCCGTCCCGGTTAGGGTTGAATTGACCACATTTCAACTTTTCGATAAGTCCTCGAACATAACCGCACTTTTCGTAGATCACAGTTTCGATCTTCCGTGGTCTGAAAGCAGCGTTCGACTCAGTCTATGGTGCAGTTTTTGGCGCTGCCTGTGACTAAGCGATGTACCATAGGAATTCATCTCACTCACCCAGTCTCTGTATGCCAGCGACTGAGTTCGTGCTTAAGATGATGTTCCACCCGAATTCCCCACGAGAAGTACTGTTCGTCAGAGGTGCATTATTTCACATTTCCCTTTTAACTTTGTCAGTGAGATGACCATAGAGATAGCCCTATCCTTATTCGAGAATAGTCGCCTTAATATTTACTCGGATAGGAATCTCTTCGACTCGGAGTATGCGGACGATGTTGTCTTACTGAGTGCCCACTTACATAAGCTGCAATTTTTTCGCCATCGTCTGAACGATAGTGCAGCCATGAATGGGATGCGTTTTTCAACTTTGAAGTGTACAATGCTGTTGAAGGATTGGACTGGCTCAAAGTTAGACCTTGTTCTTACCGGGGAACACATGAACGGTGTAGACAAATTCAACTACTTGGGTAGTTGTATCTCACCTGTTAGTCGTGTATAGAAATAACCTTTTTCACCCATTCAGAGAGCTCGACTGGTATTTGCTAATTCGAGAAATCTGTGGAGTCGGCAATGGGTCAGTTATGGGAGGGGGCACGGCAGCAGTGACGTATATATTGCTCTGTCTCCAAAATATGGCCGATGAGAGCAGAAGATATGCGAAAACTTTTGATGTTTGATCATCGTTGTCTTCATATTATTGGTAGAAAGTTGTAACTCAGAGGTTAGACGTAAGATGCTGGGTCCTAGGGTTCAGCCTTTAAAACAGGCATTCAATCGAAATATTTTAAGGTGGTCGGGACACATTTTACGACTGCCTGCCTCATTGTACTCTGTTCTTTGATGCAGGTAATGGTTGCAGGCTTGGCCGAAATGGCCAAGGAAAAATTAAAAAAATTAGCCAGTGGACTACCTTATGCAAGTACAGTCAAACTACCGTGTTGGAGTCCACGAGATTCCTCTAGGCGATGGTTGGAGACAGCGGGTAATTTTTCCTAGTTTCTCCTTCAGTATGGTCTTCATATTCGAAACCTTCCCTCTTCTGTATGCGTGTTCAGATGATCTCCCACTATTCTCCGTTCCCTTTTTCGGTTCTGTGTAGATAGTGCTGTGAGGTAGCCAGCGAAACTAGAAAGCATCGGTGTAAATTAAGTGGTTGTGTAACCTGAAGTGAAGCTGTACTATACGGTAAACCTGATCTCTTACATGTTCTCTCCTAGCTCTACTGCTGAACACATACAATCCACTAGTAGTCAGTTGCTTCGATTTGGTTCGCGCTCTTGTCGAAACTCATTCAACATAGGTTATTTAAACGCTTTCCAAGTCAGTAGGCAGGAATATATAAAACAAATACTTGAAATTGTATTCCTTTCACTACACGAGAACTGGGAATTCATTTCGATAATGAGCCATAAGGTTTGAGATTGTCTAAGAAGAAAATAGGTGACGAAATTGGCTGACATCCCGTTTTGGCCACCACATTTTCACTTCAACCATGACACACTACAAACCGCTCAGCACTTTTTAATATTGTTATTTGTTTTATTATGTGATTACTCACCGATCCATATCCACTGATTGTTATAGCATTTAAATATTCTTCAACCGTATCTCGGAAATGTTGTATTAAATATTGGCCATAATCTACATCCAGATTAGAGGAAAGAACTTCTGTTGTAAAATGTCAACATGAATATGAGTAACCTTGTGATCACTTTCCGATGTGATTGATTTCCACCACGGAAAACGTGCTCGTGGAGAGGCTTATTCGTTTAATATTACATAAACTAGGGTCTTGTTTAGTCTAAAAGATTGAAAAAACTGAAGCACAAAATTCTAAACGGACCGAGCCGTTTTAATCAGTTCATTATCCGCTACAGGGTTGTACCAGAAGATTTCACTATCTCTCGATCACTAAATAACTGTCACGGTAACAATGTAGGTGACTAACGCAACGCGTGCAAATGACCTTGACGCAAAATCCATTTTGGTGAAATTCAAGCTCCGTCTTAAACGAATAATTTCCAAATAACTATCCGAAGCCTGTAAATATTGGCGTAATCGTGAGTGCAAAATTCGATAAATTCAGTGTTTCTGTTGGACAGGCCGGTTTTCATAACATTTACGGGAGCAACCTAGAAAAAATGCCAAGCCCCCTCCTAAGACATTTATAGGGTTCTCGTGCCAGCGGTGGCCAAGCGGATAAGACTGTGGTGTTTGGACACGAGGATCGCGGGTTCGAATTCCCCACCGCCGGTCAACTCCCCTACTTCACATTCCTCTGTTGGTCGCGCCCCCCCCTCCTGTCATTATCATTAGGCAATCAAAACCACTAATTTTTAACTCGCGTTAATACAATCCACAAAACAGATGTAATGATAGAAAGTGAATAAATTCAAGATAGTTCCTGATACTTCTGTACACATAGCAGGTACTAGAGCCTTAAAAATATTAACAAAATATTTCGAATGTATAGCAATCGGTGACACCTTTGCGACCAGTCCAACATCTGTGTAGAAATGGTTTTCGTGGAGTCTTCTACTATGAACCATCAAAGTTGGGTAAGCAAATAAAAAATTCGGGGTAACTAATCCGATCACGATGGAGATGCATTGGTTGTACCAGTTGCAGATCCAATTTGGCATCACGAAATCGTGGCAGAACGGACACTCCTTTGAATGAAACCAAACGGACTAATTATTTTAAGAAAAGAGTACGAGAGAGAGAGAGAGTACCTGGAAAATATTCAACTGCGCTGCAAGGCTTCCTGGCAGACAAATACAAACGGCGAGATCACAGATACACACAGTACAAATGTATGACAATATCGGGATATAGAGATAAATGCATGAAAATCGTCGCTCAGGCCTGAACAAGCATGGTAGTAGCAGTATTTGTGTTTGTTTATTTGTTTATTTGTTGTTGTTGTTGTCGTCGTCGTCGTTGTTGTCATATTCACAGCCAAAAAATCGAAACTGAAGAAGTTGATGTATTTTACCATACAAAATATGATATGCCCACATCTCAGTTGTCTCGCCTGGTCCTTCAAAAGATCGTTTTGCAATTTAATGAGTGAACAGTTGATTTGATTAATCCCCGGTTAATCAGTTTTATAAACGTCGATCTTTAAAACACAGATCCACCGACTTTTGCATGGAGAAACAGAAAAAGAATCGGTTTTCTGTTGGAATGCCTAACCCGATCACTCCTCCCATTCATTCTTTGTCAATGGAGCAGTATTACCTTATGAAACTGGTCTCACTGGAATCGTAACCGGTAAAATATCATCCACAATGGACGCTGCTATTTATCATCTCTTCCTCATCTACATGTGTGTATGTGCGTTTTTGTGTCCCTAGGCCAGCGAAAGTCACGGTGAAAAGATGAACTAGTTCAGACGCGGTTTTTTGTTTTCCCAGGCTGCATCAGACATTCATTTGCCCACCATCAGTGAACGGATCGGTCTTTCATCGCCTGCGGACAGACACACATGTTTCATCACGTGGTGCGAGTTTTTCTTTCGGGCGGGCTCGTGGAGCTTGTTGGTGTGTGCTCGTGCCATTTCAAATGAAATGTGCATGGCTGTACCGAACATTAGTAGAGCAAGAGGGCGTCCGTCAGTGCCAAATCGGATAAGCCGATAGCGATTTCCCCAATGGTTTGATTGACAACCGCCTTTCAAGGTGGCTAGGATTGACAGGGTGGTGCGGTCTCAAAACCCGGTAGATCTGAGGAACGGGATGGGATTACCTGCTTTTTGCTGTTCTGTGAGGCGGTGCTTGCACTGCATTCATGCAGTGAGAGGAACACTGGAAAATGCGTCTAAGCTTTGGTGTGGTTTTATGCGTGCGTACGTGCCTCGGTGG
Source organism: Fasciolopsis buskii (assembly GCA_008360955.1). NCBI lineage: Eukaryota > Metazoa > Platyhelminthes > Trematoda > Plagiorchiida > Fasciolidae > Fasciolopsis > Fasciolopsis buskii. The sequence goes on from LUCM01003438.1 coordinate 67,948, forward strand.
GTTAGAGTGTATTTTGTTTTTGTTTGGAAGGGAAAATGTGGACCAATCGGGCGTGACAGTCACTCCACGTACGGCAGCTTAGATTTGGTTTGAAATTGTAGCCCGAAAGATCCAATCACAATTGGCCCCTGATCTGTACCGCACGCGGCCTGCCACACACGCACGTAGGTAGCTCTGGTTACTTCTGTTTAAGAAATCCACGTTATGTGTCGACATGTGTGCAAACTTCTGTGCATGCATACGTTTGCAGATTTCTCACAACAGTTCGCAGTCAGAGCAGAAAATAACAGTCTTGGAAAGACAGGTAACCCCGGGGGTAGTAGCGTTGTTACGTAGCCTGGTTTTTCACCCCTACTTCATCAATGTGTTGTGTGTACGCGTTGTGTCGTAGATGGAAGGATGAACCACTCCCTATCTTCGGGTCCTCGCTCTCTTTCATTCCATACCAGCAAATCGTGGCTATCGTGAGCACTCACGTAAACAAAGATTTACGTGCCTGTTGTGTGTTAGTATTCGCGTAACCTAGTGCTATACCCTACAGATTCACGCAAAATACGCACCGACGCACGTAGACCATCATTCGATCCAATGATTGACGGCTGTTTCGGATATAGACTGCAGGGCGGAAACTGTGAGGGCCTGTGCAACACGCACGTTTCAAGTGGATGAAAGAGTGATTGATTGTGTGTTGCCAGTGCCCACCAGCTCGCTATCGCCATCGCTCTCACACGTCAACACATGCATACATACATACTGCTGCTCAGCCTCACCGCGTTCACTGTGCTTGTCGCTGGCATACTCGACTATTCGTGTTTCCAAAGCAGACCGGAGGAATTTATCCGCACTCTTGCTCCTTGGTCTCCTTCATATTACTTGATGCACACTGATGAATAAACTCGTGCAAGCACACAAGAACGCACAAGATCAGCGGTGCTTTCAGGTAGCCTTTTGTTATCTGTAGAGACTCACAAGGATAATTCACTCGCATAATTCACGTTGGGAATATCATTTTTCTCTGGCTCCTCCGTAATACCCACGTTTCATATTGCAAATATTCCCCATTTTGGTACCGGTGGAATTTGTTTGTATTTGTCTATGCAAGCACACTTGCATGCACGTCCATACTGCGGCGTAGATATCTCAGCAACTGTCTTCTACCGTCTTGTGGCCTACTTGCAGAGCATTATTCGAACCATTTGTTGAAAAGGATCTCTATCGAGTACCGCTTGTCCATGTGACTGACGTGATCCAAACCGGAGGGACACAATAGGCTCACTCCAACGATTTGATCATCCATCCATCATATCTCTGTATCCGCTTTGTGTGTGTGTGTGTGTGTGTGTGTGCGCACTCACGGGCTCTCCTTAACTGTCTGTGGGTTGCGCATTAACCGTAATTAATGAGGTGATTAGTGTGGGCCACTTTTCACAACCGTCCATTTCGGTCCCGGTGTTCAGAAATGCCACGACGTCGACGATCGGATTCGACCACAAATTCATCGTTTGTCGGCACTAACCATCCGCAACAGATTCATAACAGCAGGTCGACTTCCGCTACTGCTGCCGCCGCGGTCGCGGCTGCAGTTGCTTCTATGGTCACTACTACTAATAACGACAGTAGTAGTACCGGCTGTACAAGCAATACGAATAACAACAGCATCGTCACAGGCAACATCAACACCAGCACCGCCACCACTAATTGCAACAGTATTACTTCACAGGCATTGATCAGTGGCGGTTGTTGTAATGAATCATCAAACTCCCGACTAAATGTGATTGAACCGCACGATTCCCAGGATTGTCACGTCAGTTCGACCACAACCAACTTGATGCAAGAAATTCAAAAGTGAGTCCATTCCATTTGGTATTTTCGATTACTCGTTCACTTCTTTTTCTCTTCCACTGAAATATGTCCTCATTGATTTAAGCAATTTTGGTATACATGTAACTCAAATCTGTGTTTGTACATTTGCTGTCTAGGTTACAAAAAACTTCAAAAGTGTATCACTGATAGAGTTGGTTATCGTGATTTCACATTATTAAACAGGAGGTATAAAAAGGGTGTTGTGGCAAATTCAAATTATAATCGTCATGCCTAGTTCTATTATCTCTAAGTTAAGAACACATCGAGACGTATACACGAAACGCCAGAGAAGGCATAGATAGCCAAAAATACCTTAAACAGATCCTTCTGATACCAAATATATAAAACACATTCCAGGGACGTTATTGTTCTGCACATATCGGGCATCTTCACGTACCAAACTTTTTGTCGAAACTATTCTGTCTATTTGAGTATGGTCATATTCAGCGGTTGGCCTGTAGTGCGTTCAATCCACCCGTACAAAACTCCAAGAATCCACCTTTATTTTTGTCAAGACGGCCGGTTACTAGAATTTGTGCGCACATGTACTTACGTGCAAAATCAACACAGTATGTGTGAAATACTTTGGGCCCACTCTTGTTTTTTGAAGTTTGCTAAGGCATCACAACAAACACTGAGTGAGATTGGTATGGTGGTGAATGGACTTGTTCGAACACTGCAGATATGGTATATTTTCTAATCTCTAAATCTTTTACACCCTGACACATTTGTGGCCACATTCTATCAGGATGGATAAGTCGAGCACTAGTAAGTTGGCTGGAAACAATTCAGCTAGCCAAAACAGTAATACAAACCCGGGACAGATTTGGATTACGGCTCAGGTGCATTCGAGTCGCAATTTGCCCTGATTCATTCATTACGGTAGTCGTCAGTTGGACTATTCTTGTGCTGTCAGCCAAGTAGGACTTGCTGATTGCACAAATTTGTCGCTTAGGGTATACGTTGTGCACAATAGCACCAGCAAGCTGAAAGTTCATTTCCATCATACAGACATGTTGAAATTATCGGAGGTGGAAAATCGGTCCATTTTCGACTAAACGTTAGACTGTTGGATCCTTTATCGGTTTATTTTACAAAAACCGTTAACTGATTTCGTCCAATAAGAAACCAAGTCCGAAGGCTGGATGGCTAAGTAACTTTTTATTTTCTAGTTTTTGCCATCCATGAGGAACAACGGATCGATAAGTATTACATAGCAGTCGATGCGATTTATCACTGTCTAGCATAAATTCCAAACCTCCACTGACCATTCACACTGATGAGATTATTCTCCTGGTGAACTGAAGACACCGGCGTCTGTTGGACGAAGCTACGACAAGTTTCCTAAGCCTTTCTTGTCTTTGACTTCTCCATGATATTTCTGGTAGACTGGGGATCAAAATTAACTGAACAGAGCGTGCCACGCTTACAGCTTGCTTCATTAGACTGAGATTCACAATGTGCACTTCCAGAATAGGCTGACTCTTAATCTTATCAATAAAAGGTTCATTGTATCATCAAAAGCAGCGAACAAACTGGGACGAACTGTTTGTGGGAATCCTTGCACTGATTCTAATTTGGTGAGGTTAGTTCTCCCGGGTAAAACTAAAATTGTGCCGCAAAAGTCTATCCATTCTGCATCCGCCATAAAGTAATTTATTTGTGAGTGGACAACATACAACGGCTATTTGACCGAGCTTTCGAGTGGACACATTTCGTCCATGTTTTCAATACGTTTTTACATGGGTTCTCTTCCATAAACTCAAATCCATTGAATACGGTTCACTCAGACATACCAAATCACGAGTGTAGCAAAAGCTTTCGTTGAAAACATCTGACTCGCTGTTCTACGATCACGTAGTCACGTGATCCAGGCCAAAATGTAACAGTATGCCATAGCAATACAGAAAGCGTCTGATCGAGATAAGTTTGTATTGGTCATCTTGTGAAATTGTCTCGTTAATGATGGTTATCCTTGCCTCTGAGTAAAGCGCAGTTTCAACGATTGGCATTAGAGTGCTTCCTGACCAGTGCCCATTTAGTAACTAACCTTAGAGAAGTCGTACATATTGGAGAATACCTATCTATAGAATTGATTAATCAGTAATAATGTGAACGTCAATATTAATGGAATTTCTTCTCTTTGTGGTATAGAACTGAAAGGATCTTACAAGAAGTGCGGTTCGACTTAGAAGAGTGTAATCTGTTGAACGAGAACTCAGGTTGAGGTACAATTAAGTTGATCGTACTGGCAGTCCTAACTTTATCTTAAATACAATTAGGGAAGCTGTGTAAGACCTTCCCGGCAGTTCCATTGCTTGGGAAATTACTTTGCAGCAACTCGAGTCAATGGCAAGTAAATAATCATGACTAACTTAGGTCTTGTCTCCCTTAGTGATGCGTGGTTACCCCCGGTACATGGACGTCAGATCAAAGTAGGTTCAAAAGACTTTTGCAATGTGTTGTTCTTTTGGAGTTATATCGACGTGACAAGGAAACAGTTTAATGGTTTTCATGCTAGATAAATCCAATGCAAAATCGAGCTGGTAGGTGCCAACCAACCTAACAGCAGCACCTACTACCCGCAGTGGTCCAAGCTGCATTGTAGCCCCGGATGGATTCGATGGGTACAGTCTGTAGCAGTGGTAGAAGCAGTTGATGATGATGAACCGAATGACAATGACAAACATAGTAGTAATGGTGACGGTAGTAATAATAAAAATAACTTGCTAGCTTGTCTGTTGGAAAGCATACTTATTCAGATCATGAAATGCGTGTTTGTAGATGGATCCATATCAGCTACCGTCGAATCACGTGACCACATTAGGTGGTTATAAGAATTCGGATTACCAGTCATTTTTGGCGACAGCAGTAGCAGAAGCATCATCACCATCATCAATCGTAACAATAAAAGCGACAGCAGTAGCATTACTTTTTGACACGGATGGAGGAATAAAACTAAGACCGAGCAGTTACTTATATGAACACATTTGTTTCTCCTTGTAAACCACGACTGTCTCGAAGGGGCAAAATATGCCTCAGTTTCCTACCCCTTTGAAGCATGTCAAGTGACTGGGCAACACACACACACGTGTGTGCATGCGCAGACAAGTGCTGATGCTTACGTAGTCCTCGTTCTAAAGTTTAATACTACGCCCAAAATCTTGCATATTTTGCTAGCTTTCCGCTCTGGTTAAACGGTGACATTGTTTGAGGTGACAATTATCTCATGAACTAACTTTATGCATAGGATTTTCACGTTTTTACTGCCGACTTCGCGCTATAGAGATTGACAACAGCAAAATTTCGGGTTAGAAACTGTTCCGCCTTAAATACTGTTCAATCTAATGGATTCGCGTAGTCCACAAACAATGCTATTCAAATCGTCGTGTCACGATGTAAAGGTGTTGTCATGAAACACCGAAATCTGTCAAGCTAGCTCTAGTTCATTCTTATAATGCATTGTTATCTGTTGTCGACTTCGATCGAAAGCTGGAATGTTCGTTTCTTACGTGGTCTTGAGGTGTTGATGCAACGGAAAGGGCATGTCAGTAGCTTCTAGTGCCCCTTCACCAAGGGGATAAACTGTCGGTCATGACCGAAAATCTTGGAATGGGAAACTTCAATAAGTCAGGCGTGGCAGCAAACTGGGCAACAGCGAGTCGACCTTCACAACCCAAGAGGTGGAATTCGGGCCTATGAAATTCGAAGTGGCGATTATACATCCGGCTTGTAGACCACGAGGTAATATTCGCCAATCGCCCACGGGAAACGGTTTTTCGGTTGGAATTGGATGACATACACTTTGCCTGATAGTAAAAAGGTCTACCACGGTTAGTGACTATATCGGGAACAACAGTCAAAGTATTTGCTCTCCATTTTTTCCATGAATATAAATTAATATGTGGGCCTGTTTAAGACTCGTACTAATTGAATACTAGGGCTGTTTTTTAAATTGAAGTGAAGAAGTTGAGATTGCATCCGCTCTTCACGCTAGTTCTTCTGCAGTTCCATTGTCTTGGCTGCCAGGCGATGAATCACTAACATGGAAACATTGTACACAGTGGTTTGAGGAGTCTTGTCAAATCGAATGACCCTTTTCTGTTCCCTTATCTCCATCTCTTGCGGTACATGAAATCTGTAACGTGTTTTCTCAGTCAGAACAATTAAACCTGGCAATCTTATTCAGGATAGTTGGCAGGACAAACCAATGGATTTTTGATCTTGGGAAGGTCAAAATGAGACGAACGTTTTAAGGGAGCACGCAGTTTTAAGTCCACTATGCCTTAAAATATGAATTGTCATTTCTAATAATTTTCTACCATGAATGTTGGTCAAAAGTTCGTCGATTAGGTGATAAATGAAATTGCTTGGGAACTGGATGGCTTCCCGAACCACTTGGGGATTGATTGTTTTTCGTTTTTGTTTATGATCAGATCATATTGGAGGTTGTAAGTCAGGGATGTACGTACATTGAAATAAATATAAGTGTATCGGAGCTGACCTTCTCAGCTGAATTTTTTAAAATAAATCTGACGTTTATAAACAAAAATCATCACAGATCAGCTACTCGGACAAAAACTAGAGAGGGATGGGGGGGGCGGAGTAAAACAAACAATCACCATATGAATAGTGTTTTCGACATCCACTCAGACGTCTCCCGCTGTCGAGTAGTAAGGTCCTTGTTGGAACCAAAAGCTTTGGCTATGAACGGCAATCGTTTTACTCTTTAGCGATTGGGCTGCTTAATAATGTCCATTCACCTTTAGCCATGAGTTACATAGAATTCCATACCGCATCGGTCATCGTGCAGGATAATCACGACCAGGCTGCCCATTCCATCGAGTCTGGCTCGTAACGTTTTGCATGGACCTGCTCAGAGTTCTCTTTCTTTTATTCAGTCAGTGTATTCTGGTTTCAACCTTCTGACTTCCCACAATATCCCATTTGTCAATTTTCCCGATATTTGGAACAGTTCATTGCCGAATACGGTCTTGAATAATTTCTAATCACATTTACTCTAACCTTTTTCGGCCCCTGAATAGCAATATACTTGCTGTCAAGCAGGCTTCTCAACGCATGTGTTTAGCACTCGTAATGGATTCAATACTTGTTGTCTGCTGCGTCAGTGAACTACGAATTCAGGATTCGAGTACCGTAATTCTGTTAACTGAACCTAATATCTTATTAGGATGCTTCCTTCGCACGTCAGCAGACAAAGCAGCTCACGCTGTGGATCAGCTTGTTGTTGCTATGATCGTCATAGTCGTTGTTGTTGTTGTTGTTGTTGTTGTTGTTGTTGTTGTTGTTGTTGTTGTCATCGTCGTCGTTGTTGAAACAGTCCTGTCTGGTAAGGCCGAATAGGCTCTTTCAGATTGGATCCCGGTTTATAGTCTTTTTTGTGTCATAAAACTCTCGGGTGGCAGTTGGCTTTCGAATAGATAGCTGTATGAAGCGCATCTTGTTTATCATCTTGGTGTATGTTCCAACAGACTTTAACACTGGCACACCAAGGGACGAATTTTATGGCTAACTGGCCTCTTTTGACCGTAGGAGCAAAGGGTGACATTATGGTGGTAGCAAACGAGTTTAATGAAAAAGTTGGAAAACTAGATGGAGCAGAAGCCTGTTTAGGTGAGAATAGTCTTTTGCCCGATCAACGTGCAGATAATTGGGATAGACTATTACAGCTTTACACCGAGTCGTTTATTCCCATCTCATACGAATTTCTGACTTAGTTCATGTCGCATAACAACGACATGGCACTCCAGCGCGACAGGTAGACTGAATCAGATACACCATATGGTGGTAAGACATCGTTCGTGTTATTCTGTCCAAGCTGAGGGTGGTTCTAGTCCAGGTACGTAGAAACAGACCACGCAGTAGTTTTACTGCAATTTTAGCTACAATTCACTGACTGACCATCGACGTAAATACCGAACCCGTTTGGTCGTAGAATCTCTGTCCGATTCGGTTGTTTGCACCAACCATGAACGGAAACTGTGAGGTGAGACAAGATCCCAACGACGAGTGTCACAAATGAGGTATAGGACGAACTCAAGCATACTACACTAGATTTGATGTTCACCTGGTACACTGGCTTCCACAAGTCCTTGAGCCTAAAGAATCGAAGCCACCATCGCCCTAAATGCAGGAAAGTTCAGGTAACAGCCGATGAAATCTTAAAGACGTCGACAGGCGGCGAACTTCAACCAGTGAAACTGTATGAGACAAAGGTGGAGAGTTAACTTGTGGAAAATAGCGAATTCGTGGCCGCTGGGTTGAATACTTCATGGAACAGTATAGGTAGTTGCTAGCTAATGTAGTTACTCTGACGACCGCAACTGCAAATCTTTGAGAGGCATCAGTTAACCTCCAACGAATTTGATGTGAAGTTGAAGATACGACTGTTGCAGGAGAGAAAATCGGCCGGTCCCGATGAATTCCCCCCGGTTTATTTTCAAACTAAGATCGAGGCCCTCAATGAAACATTTACTTCTTTGCCCCGGTGACATTTGGAAAGAGAAGCGAATCCCGTTATCGTGGGACGAGGCACTGACTGTACCCATCTTCAAGAAAGACATACAGACTGACTGCAACAGTCGTCGTATGATCAGTTTAATTCCACTAATTACCAAGATTTTAGTTTTGGCATTGCTCTGCCCTTTTGACGCCAGTTCTTGAGAATAACGTCCGCGAAATACAACCCGGGTTTGTCCCAGGCTGCACTGGGAATTGAGGTATAGCTCTGTGATTTAAATTAGATCGACAACGTTTTGTGCATTTAAATCAAATGAAAATGCGCAACGTGCATTAGGCAGACTATCAAGGGCTACAGGTCCATTCGGCACAGACTTCGCAACTTCATATTATGAAATCCTATTATAGGACTGGGAGTAAGTAGCTCCAAGTATGATACCCGACGGGTGGGAACTAACCCCTGTAGACTGTTTCGCTTACCTCGGTAACTGTTTGGCTTAGGATGGTAGCACGGTAGTAGAATTGGGGAGGCGCATGACCATGGCTCGAGTGGGGTGCATTGGATTGAAGTACTTGTGGCAACGGCCTAAATTTCCACTGAAGTTGAAAGGTCGTGTGTACTGCATCAAAGTGCGCTCAATTAGCTTGTACAGTTGCGAAACATGCAATTTGCGTGTTGAATATATTCGTCACTTGGGGATTTTCGTGTGCTAACGTCTACTTAGTATCACTGACGTGCAGGTTAGGAATTCACTATTAGGTGCAGGTTCTGAAGACATTTTATCTCAGCGCAAGAAGCTCCTTGATCGAGTCACTTGTTGCTCATGGCTAACGCTGTCCTATTTTGTTTTTCCCAGATGACGTGCCAATGTGGAATGAGAAAATATAGTCAAATTAGGTCGAATATGCATCTCGCGTCTTTGTGGTTGGGGTCCGAAATGTTCGTCCACTAGCTGGCTGGATATAATGAAGGATATGGCGGTAAACCTTGAAAAGTGGTGATCTTCCTGTCACTTTCTATTCAATCAGGGCGACCGAAGACATGTGCCTTTGTACAGTGTGTTGACTACTACGACCTACCTACCCTCTCTAGGTTTACTCTCTGCCCCCCTTGCACATTCACTGTTTCTATAGCAATTTGTTAGTCCTGCAGCAAGGCAACGTTCAGCGGGGTTTTCCTCGCTGACTGATTTTGATGGTGAAAACGATGACGACGATGATTCTGAGTATGATAATATCTTCATTATTCTTAGCTGTAAAGCAGTGAAATGTTGCCGTATGGTTTCATGACGAAACGGTTTATCATTCCATCACCATACTGCCGCAAATTGGCTGTACTCAAAAGACCGAAAGAATCAAAGGAAAGGAAGAAAGAAGGATGGATTTGTTTGCTAACTGTACAAAGGTAAACTGTTTTCAACTGCTAAGTATCCTGTATCTGATTAAGACTAAAGGCCTACTAGGTTCAGACGCATCCGCTATCAATCTGCTTGTACTAACAAGACACTATAATTGACTCGGACAACGATAACAGGTCTTGATTTGACAGCTTCATTTACCATTCCAACCACCGTGTTATGAGCTCATTCACAGAGCGGAAGTGTTCACTTGACTGGACACTGCTTTTCTTTGTAGACATGGTCCCGTATTTGACTGTCAAGGGCAATTTGTCGAGATTTATATATATATATATATATATATATATATATATTCATTGGAAACTTGTTCGTTTGATAAAGATGTGACTGGATCGGGGATCCATTTTTGGGACCACAGCTGTGATTGGTGGTTGTCCTGTGTGCTTTTGGACATTCCCAGCCAAAAGAACGAATGCGCTGTAAGCGCAGGTTGGTATATTTTAGTCAGTAGTATGTACAGTAACAAAGAGAGTCCCTTTTTACAAATCAGCTTGTATGTAGATGAGCTGATGGAAGAGTACAGGCCATTCGAGTCTGACGATCGACAATAGCCACGAGAACGGTAGTATTTCTTCTGGACTCCGTTTATTCGTGTACATATTACGGACTAAAACACGTTCATATACCTATAGGCACCTCAGTCTGGTCCTCGAAATGAACGTGAAACTAATTTCACCATCTAGAGAGGTATGACAAACCGTGTCGTGAGTAGTGAAAATTTAGTTGCATTTTGCTTACTCACAGTTGCAGAACTTGAACCGGCAAACCTCGGCCTGAAGGACAACTGAATTTTCACTGCTCCGAGTCTTATTGTCTACTTTTTGATGGAAATTAAACAGTAAAGCTTTACATAAACTGTAACATCCGATTGTATATTTAGTTCCCAACATCTTTCGAATTCACTCCATCTGTGTTGTTTAGCCCATTTCCAATGAGGCGATGAGGCCTGTTCGATGAATGAAACTAAGTTGGTTGTTGTTGGTCACCGGCAGAGAGTTCGTACAATTCCGGATATTTATTTGTCCAATCCACATGTGGCAGATATCGGTGGTTCGATCTGTCCTACTGATATCTCTTCTTCTGAATGCAAAGTTTACAAACATTTTTCATTTAGCAAAATATTAGAATCCATTTTTCGTGTCCAAATAATCGACGAGATTATGCGAAGTATGTTTGAAATCACATTCAGTAAGATCTTTCATATTCAGTGGTAATAACATTAAAGCAGTAACAAGAACAGTAGCGGAAGGAAAACGAGGAGAAAAATGTAAGTTAGTCAAAGTTGTCCATGTTTCAAGATGATTAGCCCAAGTGAACACCATTTGGAACCCGATTCAAGATGGGTGGTCGAATTCTGATCAAACGGTCATGAAGGACAGAACCAAGTCTGACATCTTGTCCACCTCGATTCATATCACAGGAGAAATGAGAATAACGAAAATGAAATTACACTTTGTCTTCGGAGAAAATGTGAAATGTAGGTGGCCAGATTCGATCATTAGTTTTGTATATAGTATGCTAACCAAAGCTTGTCATCAAATGAGAGGTTGTTGAAATTTTCACGCTTCACGTTCGGTCGTGGGCAAAAGCCAATATCCTTACTGGTAGTTTTATCGTAAAACACTATGGTCTATGCACCTGTGAATCTGGGTTCACATCCAGTTGCATTTTGCGATGCAGTACAGGATGCATTAGCTCTACCTGCGTGTTATAAGTTAAATACTCTGTACAAAACACCCAATGATGGCGGTTTGGAATCTTGTGACGGGTTACTTGTCACCTAGTAGATCTTATATCTTTCGAAAAGCAATTTACTCCTGGATACCTAGCGGGGAAGAATAAGTTCGATTGTAATAGTAGTAGCATTAATATTATCACTATTAGTATTTGGATCTGGTAATAACAGTCGACTCTTTCGTAGCTTTCGTTGGAACCCACTAGTCCGTAAAAACCGGTTTACTTTGTCCACTTCCCACTCGAGACAATGTGCCTTTTGCTACATCAGATCGAAGTTAAACAGCTGTAACTTTACGCTTTAAATCTTTGCTAAAAGACTAGGAACAAATTCGCTATTAGTTTACCATATGGTCCCATTTGAGAATTGAAGACATCGAGAACTGCTTTAGTTTCCCTTGTTGAAATCAGAACTTACGAAGTCCATTCTTTCACTCTCGGGACCAATCACCAGGGCGATTCAACGGGATGATTGACGAATGATCAATATTCGTGTAAAGTTCAAAGCATTTTGTTTCTGATTTCGCCGCTATGATGTTTATTTTATACCTCTTCATTATTATTCATTGGCAGATGAAGACAAAAGTACCAAGACGCATTCGAGCCAAGGAAAAAAGCCTCCTACCCAGTTGTATTAGGCTGCTCCTTGATTTGTGGTAATTAAAACAGGCAAAATGTTTCTTCATTATTACTATATTTTTACAAACTTCGATCGATTTTATGCATGTGTTTGTTTGGGTGTGTGTGGGTATAAACGATTCTAAGATACCTCGTCACTCTCGCATTCCATCTATAGGATCAGTAACACAAAATACTGCCAAAAAGTAATAAACTCAACAGCATTAGAAAATTTACCACTCCCGTTTAATTTGTGTTCTGTCTGCCAAAAGAATATGAGGTAAATAGTTTCCGAAGCAGCAATTTAGGAATCATTCTGAATTTATATGCATAGACGTGTATGCCCGGGCAACCATGAAAATGCATTTATAAACACAAATAAAAATACACAACGAAAGAAACATGGATAGCGATACATATGTATAACGATACATACACACAAACAAAAGTACATGACAATGCAGGCATACACAGGCATACACATGCACACGGAAACATACACACACGCATATTTACACGCACATACGAACAGAGGGGTAGAAAAATATACAAACACATGCTGATGCATGCATACACACATACATACCGATGAATAAATACGTATATACCGATAAACAAATAACTGCATAAGTATATACATACACACACTTATACATGCACCCATACATCCATACATACCGATACATCCATCCATCCATCCATCCATCCATCCATACATACATACATGCATGCATGCATACATACATACATACATACATACATACATACATACATACATACATACATACATACATACATACATACATACATACATACATACC
>LUCM01003438.1:89996-110220 GCA_008360955.1 Fasciolopsis buskii
TTCAGCTCAGAAGTGTCAGGGTTTACACAGTTAGCGGCGAAATCCAAAGCTCACTCCAGAGTCCATTCAAATAGTCTTTTAAACATTCTTCATGATCTGTCGACTTGTGTTCTTCGCAGTCCTCTTTTTACACCGCTTAGTGAGGACCCAAAAAATGGAAGAAAATCGAAATGGGTTAACAAGTGGTCTAGTTGACAACTGTTCCGTAATTTCGTCCCCTGAACCGTATCACTTCCACAATCACTGCATCGCCGCTTATACTAACGCAACCGAACATTAACGTTTTCTCTGGTGTATATCCCAACAGCGGCAACCACCTCATCCAACCTCGCTTACTGTCCTACTACTCGTGAAAGTGTTTTTTTACTAACAAGCATCAGCCCTGTCACTAATGGTCCATCGATTTTCCCTGTCTGCACGACATGCCTAGATGTTTTAGTAATTCACCGGAGAAATGTGCTCGAATGGCTTTTGAAAATAGTTGGCGAGTGGCGACACAGGTGCATGGGCTATTGATAGACCCGAAAACAATGCCCTGTATCCCGGTCAGTTTTCGCCAACCAGACTAGGTCACGTCAGGTTAGGGGCCGGGCCAAAATGAAGCGCACATTTTGTAGATGATCATTGGCAAATGGGAGGAGGTTGCGTGTGAACGAATGTCCAGAGTTTGGAGTAGAGGCTGTATGAATACAAAAAGCAGTCACGGTAACAGCTTTGTTGTTGTTGCTGTTGTTGTTGTTGTTGTTGTTGTTATTGCTGATACCGCAGTGCACTCGGTGACAATGACTCAGCTAGCTGAATTAGTCGAGGATTCAAATGATTGGATTGGATTTCAGTAAGACCGGAACAAAGCGAGTGTGAACGAGAACGGTACACTGAGTGCGGCCTCTGTTCACAAGTTTGTTTTGCATGAATACTGATCATCGTCACCATCATCGTCAGTGAGAGTAATTCATGCCGCATGTTGTACATACACCAAAAAATATTGATCGGGACACGTGACCAGTGGTGTTGGAACCTGACTCTTCCAGGCTTTTCTATCATTGACAGATCATTCTCAATTGCGAATGTTTAGAGTGTAAAGAAGTATTGTGCATGATTTGAGTTCATGATCTGCATTGCGGAAACGTGATTCAATTGTTCTATCACATTCGGCTGCTAAAAATGAATGCTTATGAGTAGGAAGGGAAGGGGAATCTGTCAATTTTTGCATATCTGTAATAGACAAGGAGAAAACAAATTCGGGGCTAGGAAGACAATATATATTAGTTAACTGTCGCCAAATTTTCCTAAGAAAAAACTGAATCACTTGAACGGGTCAACAAATGACCTGCGCACTTGAGCATTAAAATTAATTTAACTACTCCTGAGGGATCTTAATAACCGAAATATTAGAAATCGTTAACCTAGATGCTATTGAAATCCAGGCTTTGTGAGCAGCTGCGTTACAAGTAGCCGTCGAATACTGGAAACGAACTGTAATCTTTGTCAACCTCTTCAAGTATTCCCCAGTAAGTTATTAGTCATGAAATAAGAACTACTGAAACTAATAATCAACAACTATTACTATAATGTTGCTAACAGTGTTCTGAAATGTCTGTTTTATCGGTACAATTCTGTTACTGCATTCTATCAACCAAAAAGGAGACGTTTTACATGGTATTATGAAGTCCAAGATGACCGATTTTCTTGAAGTTCGTGAAACTGCTTCTGATATCTCACATCTATTGATTCTAAAAAGGCGATTTTATTCCCTTTTAATGGCATTGGTTGCTGGGCCTTTCATTAGTGCATCTAGAGGACCTCCTCACCAATGTACATGGTGACTCCTTCCTGCGACTCACGCTGGGAGCGAATCCCAGTTTTCGTTTGAGATACATGCAGTGAGAATGGGAAACGCTTTGAGGCAATTTTCATACAAATATTCAATAAAATCAGTCAGTTCTTTATGATAATCTGCAATACTATTCCTCTGGTAAAATGAAATAGATGTAAGTGCAATTGTTCGCAAACCAAACGGGTAACCTGTTGACTGTTTCAATGAAATTTACACCAAGGTCGATATCCGGTGTGGGATTCATCTCGTTTGCAGTTGTACTGGATAAGTGATAATTAGAGACAATCAGTAATGTGATATCAAGTTAATGAGCCTATTGCTTCCTAGCTGTTGCAATTAGTTCTATTACCTGATTAGTAGTATCGAAGAAGTCAATCGGAATTTGCGCTCATTTTCAGTTGGTTGTTCCATTCTGCTCCATGTTGTGTTTGGGAAGAGCAATGAGACTGGTTTAGTGGTGTAAGTAGTCACTGGTCATCAACCGTTTTATGTATAGGTACTGGCGGAAGATGCTGAGATTGCGTAGAGACCAAAATGGGCCATGCAAATGTGACTCACTGCTTCGTGGACTGAAAGCGGACGGAGTAGCGCGAAAATATCAGCAACTTTTGAAGAACAACGAAATGATCCTTGATTTTTTTCCTTGTACTTCGGGTACCAAGCGATTGAACTTTGGCACAAAATGCTTCTGGGATACAATGAATTATTCAACGAAACAATATTATAATGCAAGCGCTCAACTAACCATTAAAGAACCATGGAAACATCATACAGCTGTCCCATCCTTGTAAGGAACCGACCTTAAAGCATATCCACATTTTCCGAACTTGGATGCGAACCCATGACGAGCGAATTCGGATGGAATGCCTTAGCCATTAAGCTGTCGAACAGGTCCTCGAAAATTAGATAAACTTTATCTCATGAAGTTGGCTTATTAATCCTAAAATCTTCTAATACCAACAGGCACCAGATTAGATTACAGACAGAAAGGACAACAAATAGCCAACTATCACACAGCCAACACCATCAACATCATCATCCGAATAATCACCCAGATCAACATCACCATTTCCATTACAGTTACCACTACCGTTACCATTATCTGAGCCGTTTTCATCATTATTATTGCTATTTTTGTCATAATTCACGCGTGAGTCTAGTGGAAAGGGCATGGGCTATGACTACATCGGGAAGGCACGATCAGGCAAGCTCGGCTCTGAAACTTGGAATGACAAAGAACCACCTGAGATTGCATTAGATCATGTGTTGTAACGAGCCCGGCGAAAACGAGATGCCACAAACTACAAAAAAAGTAAATCGTCGACAATTCGATCAGCGCAGACAACTTTATTTTCACTGACCTGTATGATCTGAGAAAGATCACCCGCGGCAACCGAGTTGTCCACTGTTGTCGTTTATTTGGATACCCAAAGCGTAAAGGAGATTTTCCAATTCAACATATTTCATTCGAATTGCTTTAGTCGATCGGAAATCTGACAAAATTTTTTTTACGCGATGCATTATTTTTTTGAGCGCGATCCCAATGGAACTCCGATTCAATATGCCAATTTTGCACTTATGTTTTTGACAAATGAATAAGTTCTCGACCATTCCCAGGCAGGAGTTTCTGAGCGAAATTTCACAGGTATAACCTAGGAATTATTTATAACCTAAGACGTCTGATAACTGCAAGTCTTCTTAGGGCGCTTTGTTCTGATGAATAATTCACTTTCAAAAACATTTTTTGGACAGGCGCTTTAAATGACAGCGAAAAATCTGGCTCTGATCAAGTGATCAAGAAATCTTTTCGTAACGACTTAGCTCAGCTCGCATGACAAAATAGATGGTGTTTTATTTCGTTTCGGGCTACAGGGGAAGTATCAAGTTCACAGAGGAGTCATGGATCCCGATGGATAGTGGATGATGTGAAACCGAGTTGCAGTTAAGTAGGCACTTAATTCTATTTTCTTTCCTCTGTTTCTCCCTACTGATTTCGTGCTTCGCCAGAATTCCGACGGTACATGACATGCATTCAGATTTGTGACCATATATACATATATACTGCACTCCCGGAAATTTCTCTCATTAGTATGCTATTTATGAACCCTCTTAAACCAGACAGACTCCGTGCACCCGTCGGCAACATAATTCGGCCTCCCAAATGAGCTGTGTCACGGCTTAATGTGTCCTTTATTCCACGCCTAGTAGAAGCATCTAATTAGCTAGAGTCTGAGTCATAGGAATTTTTTTAATTCTTCTTTGGGGAAGAAAATGGGAATCAGTTGGCGCATCTTCAGTGTCCATGGAATAAGAAATCTGGAAGCTATTTTTCAGTAGAAATATAGACTGAATTGTCTTTCTCTCACTCTAGTAGGATTTTTGTTTTCGTAATTTGCTGTCGCAAAAAGGTCCAAGAAATTTTGGTCCCGTCTACTTTGAAGCAGCTGAATGTCTCAGCATAAAAATATAGTCCTGCAGGGGCTTAGAACCTAATACCTGCTCTACACTAGGACACCGAGGAACGCTTCTTTTACACCTCTTTCATTCATTTACGAAAGATAATGCGAAATAAACCGAAAATTGCATTCGAATGACTCATTTTTTCTATTCCATTTTAAGTTTACCAAAGATTCCCTTTACTGAAATAATTGCCATCTATCAGGATAAATTCCGAGCAAATTATAGCTAAAATAGATTCACTCGAACCCCCCAAAAGCTCACCTCTCTTCTGTGCGCTTGACATAATTTCGGGAGACATAAAATCCAATAGAAAACCTCTTGTTGAATAATCGGTTTAGTCAGTCTGTAAGTCCGGTGAAACCGATTAGTTCGTGTTATGAGCACATTCCGTTAGGTGTAAATCTTGCCATTTTGAATAAGTTTATTTTGTTTAGAAACGCTAATTGAAAAGATGACATGTAGTTTGACTAGTCCAATTCACCACTTTCAAATCAGACTCAATCAATAAACTGGTCAGCTACCAAGTTATTTCAATCAAGTAAATATCTGGCAATTACTATCGGTTCGGAAATGCTCCGGTTCGACCCTGCCCCCACACAGTTTCACAGAGAGTTGGGTGTTTGACCATCCACATTCCACTGCAGTACCCAGTTTTCGACGACTTAGTTGAACTGCAAGGCCCTTCCTTTCTTTCTAGTCTAGGAGAATGTTAGTACGCCTATGGTTGTTTGCACTGGATCGCGAAAGGTGGCTGATTTGGCTAAGAAACTCGTGATTCATTGCCAGCTGTCTTCGTGTCACACCGCAGGCGTGCACACACACACACTGACGCACAAATTCTTCTCGAGCCTGAATGAAGAGCCAGCCCGGTTAACCAGTCACTCAGTCGATGTTTCCCCTGAGGCCTTGTCATCAAGCACTGTAATCCGATTGACTTTCGTTCAGTAACTTCGCCCTTATTTCGCTCGTTCAGTAATTCGCTTTGAATTTTGGAACCGTCCTCCCTGGCGTTATCTGTCTAGGTGATGATCAGTGCTTTGAAAGAAATTTTCTTCGTCAATGGCACGAAAAAATAGCATTTAACTCTTACTACCCTTTTCTGTCCAGCCTTAGTTCCAACTTGTTTACATCCTGGTTTTGTTATCCTGTCTCAGATCAGATGAGACAACGCTCAAGTCTCACCTAAATGAAACCGGTTGGAATTAACCTGGCGTGTTGGACTGCCGACAGTTGAAATCCCCGTTTCTTTGGATCTATCTTCCGACAATGTAATGCCAGGGCTGCTTGAACCCTTCTTCCAAACGACCAGTTGATCTCTATTCTACCCACATCCAAATAAAATTGCTACCATACTTTTGGTTAGGTCCAATTTTAAACAGTCTTATTTCCCTAGACCAAACTGAATTTCTTCCAAGCGTTGCATTTATCCTGTCAAACACTTGACTAACATCGCAAGTTACTGGCATCGAACGTGCTTATCTTGTGTCCTGTGAAGGTAGACTCAAAATGTATTATTTTTGTATACTGCGGAATTTATAGTGTCTTTAGTGAATGCTCACTTCGGGTGAGCAACAGTCATTCATCTAGTCTGACACAGTTCACTATGAACTATGAAAGTCAAACTGTTCTACCACGAGCTTGACACATGAATGTGATGAAAAGATCACGTTCTGCAACGCCTATGGTCCACCACACTCGACAAAGGAACCGGCATCCAAGTTCATGCAACGTTGGCTGGCACGGAGCCACGTAAGATCTCACTGAGCAGGAAAACAGCGAATTGTCTCCACCACCGACTTGTTTGGGTGGATGACTAATGGTGAACCCATTTAACCACTGTGTCTTGGTTCTCCTCATGACTGGAAATTTGCAAAATCTATATCTCGAACAAGGCACCCAGCAGGAAGGGACTGAATGCTTATGAAATGGCCCCACACAGTTGGTTCAATATCAACACGAATTGGTTAATGCCATCCTTCCGACCCCGGGTAGTCGTAGGCAAAGCAGTAAACTTTGAAGTGCATGAATTTCCTACCTCCTATATTGTTTGACCTTATATGAAACTATAGAAGACAGTCGGCATCCAAAATTCGTAACTTGTCTCCTATCAAACAGTGAATCTTCAGTTGGCAAACTCCTCTCAGTCGATAGATTAGAGAAGACTCCAGCCAACGATCAGACGGTATAGATGCATTCTGCGTAACGTGGCACCGAATTAGCACTGCTGAGACCATACATACGAAAACAAAACACAGTAGAACATAGCCGACGGCGGTAAGCACGATTCGACGATGATAGCACACGAAAAAGTGCAGAACGAGTCGAGCTGTACAGCAGGTCAAACACTACCAAACAAACGTCAAGGAATCATAATCAGGCACCTCAGCAAGTGCTGGGGATTATGATGTACGAAAATAGTCAATTTTCTCCGAAAGGTCAGTACCAATACAAAATACAGGTTTGACTATTGACTCATTCAACGCTGACCTGGACCAAAATCGGACTTTCCAATTGGCAACTCTTGTGACAAACGATCCGACACTCATTTGGGAACACGTTTATTGCGATAAAGAAAGGAGCAAATGAATGCATCAACTGACTGTCATGTTGTGAAATAGAATCCAATAAATTCACAAGTCAGTTTGTCCGAAGCTGAGCAAATCTGTAAACAATCGTTCAATGGGAATACCGAATAGACTGGAAGTTTGAATATAATGTTGAGAATGAAAAAGTTAGTAAATGGCTGATTTTTTTACCTGTGGTGGATACACACACATACACACAACACAAACACATAGAGAAACAAACAAACAAAAGTACATACACACATACATGCATACACAAAGAGAGACCGGAGGAGGCGATTCCCCATGGGAATAGATTCCTTTACGGGGAACAGACAGATGAGTAGATATTTTACTTTGTCAAACTGGACGAAAATGCACAGTAGCCTAATGTTTAAGCTATTCAACGGGTCATAATTTGCTCATGATGGAGTGATAGGAGAGTGGAAGTGAATAAACGGTATTGATGATGAAGCAATCGTCATTCAATCCCACGGTCAGCTGACTTCATTTCAAATTCCTATAAGTCTTTATGATGAAAGATTACACGGCCGAAATGTACTGTCAGCGCGGTACCCAATAGTTATTCCGTTGCTAAACGATCGATAATACCCATTATATTGACACTAGTGGAGTTCACATTTAAAAAATAGATTCGGTTATGATTTTTACTTGTCTATCCAGTTTTAATACAATATAACAAACTCATTCACCCAGTTCCCTCTGGTTGCCTAGGTTTCGGAACAGTTTGCACACAGACTTACAATTGATGACGGTTATTAAGCAGCGCGTAACTTTCAATTATTTATGCACAACTGCTGTACAGAAGTCTACCGTGCCGACGGGTGGGGATGGTCACTGGCAAATGGTCGGTCCAATCGAGACTATATCGATTGATGCGTAGGGAGTGGTTGGGTAGGTGGAAATGATGGGAGTAGTTGTTTATTGTTTGAAAATGTTAGGCGAATGAATGCCGAAAATAAACACTAACATTGTTTAGTTGGAACCTTAGTAAGCCATTCTCATCTAGTCACGTGTTACTGGCCATTTATTTGGCATATTTGAAATCATGCATAAACTGAGAAATCCTTTGGGGTCATAGATCCTATCGTGTCGTATGACTGGAAGGAGTACAGTGAAACTAAACGAATGAATCACAGAAAGCCATTAATCAACCAATTTGAGTGTGAAATAACGCCGAAATACAACTAGAACTGTCCAAAAACGCACCAAAAGCCTGGTGCTTTCATGTACCCATTAATTCAAACAGTGCTTTTAAATCGTATGTATCATGTTTACTGGTGACGTCAACCCATCAGTCAGTCAATCAATCAATCATTCAATCAATCAACCAATCAATCAATCAGTCAATCAATCAGCCAACCAGTTACTGTAGTATCATAGCAACTGCATTCTGGTACCGATCATTTGATGGAATAATATAATGTGCAGTTCTTACCTTGCCATCAGTGACTGAATACGGTTAATATAAATGAAATATTTATTGGTCAAAGAAGACCACTGAGTAGATACAGAATCAATATTTTATGTATCTGCGTATACTGTGGCCTTCTTGTGCAGACTTTATTGAATTTCGGTTAGAATGAAGCAACGGAAGTAAACTACAAGATCCATCATCAGTACGTGCAATTTAAACCAATCTGAATGCGGTTTTACACCAAGTCGACCGATGCAATATACAGAGGGATTAGGTTGTGCGGATACACTCACTGATCGATTGCAGCATTCGAATTTGGGGAA
The DNA here is from genome assembly GCA_008360955.1 of Fasciolopsis buskii. Taxonomy (NCBI): domain Eukaryota; kingdom Metazoa; phylum Platyhelminthes; class Trematoda; order Plagiorchiida; family Fasciolidae; genus Fasciolopsis; species Fasciolopsis buskii. Next base: position 98,619 of record LUCM01003438.1, read on the forward strand.
ATTATCGCATTTGTGTACAAGCTGAGGATTGGTTTCATACGAGAAAAAAGTACATTCCATTGGATGTTCCCTCATCCTCGGGCTACCTGTAAATTGTCGTCGTTATAGGTGTTTGTGAAAGTGTTATTGTTTTCGATGATATTGTAACGTGCAAGACTCCAAGTTATGGTTGGATACAATTGCGTTCATCGGTATTCATTTCTGTTGTTAGTCCGTATGTACCGTTTGTAAGGACAGTGGATTTTGATTCTGCTTATCCATTACCTTGGTCAAAGGTTAACACTTGTTCGGTGATATTGCATCGATTAAGTCAATCGATAACCTGGATGAAAATGTCACCTGAGAAGGTCAATCGGTAGCAATGATTCAAACTAACCAAGGGAAGAATCCATCAGTTTGTTAACCATAAAAGATAAATACTTGCGATTTGATTCTGACCAATGAACAAACTTTTGTGTCTGTTCGTTTCGACATTCCCCACCACAGTTAATGGGAATCGATGATACTGTTTTAAAGTTCTCCAAATGATTCTCTAGTTATTTGCTTCCGTCTAGTTGTATTTACTGTCAGGGATAGGTGGAGTTTATCGAACTAACCGAATGGGAGATACAATCGCACTCTTCCGTTCTTACTGGCTCCGTGGTTTCGGACAGTTTTCATTAGTCACTGTTACATAACTTCAATGTTTGGGACATTTCAGATCGGGTCCAGTGCACATCGACAATGCTTACGGAATGCAAAACCACACGGATGTAAGCACTTGAATATATCTCACTGGTTTTGAAATCCCCGGTTGTTAGTTTTCGTGAGACTCCATTCGTTGAGTTTGGCTAAGATCATAAAAGTTTCATGAACAGCCGAAGTGACATTGTTAATGTTTTTCTGATTAAGGCTTCATTCGCCATCTTTCGGCAATCCACTTTTGCAATCCTTCGCGTTTTTATAAATTTGCACAACCTCCTTCGTTTTCCTTGTCAGTGGTTCAACGACGAGTAAACGATACACGATGACTTCATTCAGCAGCTGTTTTAATTTCCCCTATCCAGAATAACCGTCAGTCTTCCCTGGTCAGACTGAAGGATCGTTGGTTATACTTTTACTCTACCTCAAAAAATATATATAATCATTTCAATATTGAATTAAATCACAGCAACATTGAAAAGGGAAAGTGTAAGTTTGATTTTAGAACAAACGGCTATAGCAAATCTCGCCCCCTCCCCACTGGTGCATCTTATTTGCCAATTGAGCACATTAGTCACCAGCCGATGATTTGCCCTCTGTCTCTTCAAATTGTTCATGAAGATAGCTGGAACGGACCTCAGTAGGGCACTTCAATTGTCAAACATAAGTTACCTAACTAAGCACCACTGCACTGGGCTGACTCCCGTCCACCAACACGCCGGATGCCCCCCTGCGGTCACTGTTAGTTCTTTTCTCGGGGATTATGAACAAACAGGCAATGAACCGTGGACTAATGTGTTCAAATTACCAGTGAGACGCACTAGCGGTGAGCGAAATTTACGACATCCGCTTGTTCGCAAACTAGACTTACAGTTTCTTACAACTGCCTTTCAGTTTCCCATTTCAGTGTTATTATTTTGGGATTTTTTGTTTCACATGGGAGGCATCTGAACGTTTTTCTTGCAGTTGGTGACTACGATTATTTGCCTTAGCTCAGAGATACCAGAGGATTTGATTGATTGTTACCTCGGCTTATGACAATGGAACGCTTGCAATCTAAACGCTAAGCACAGCGATTAGGGTTTATCATAAAAGTATGAATATTGCGTAGAATAATGTGATTCGTTTTATTACTATTACCGACATGAATGAAAATCAGTGACACTGGCCGCATGATTTATAACGAGGTCATTGTCATAGGCTTATCGTGACCACTATGGGTCATTATATGAACTGCATATTTCCAAATGTTAAGATGTTTCTTTGCACGGAACAAATAGTCCATTGCTTGCGGTGGAGGAGGTCTATTGTTAACTTTGTGACCATGAGCAATTTGGTCCGGATTAATCATGAACTTCTGTTTCGAAATAGCAAATAAGGCGGCCGATAAGAAGTCCCTGTAACTAAACCGCTGTTTTCTTATGGGGACTGGCGTTACTCGCTTGGGATAATCGGTGATCTCTTGCAGTCTATTCTACAAGAGACGATCATGTGACTTCGTGAAGAAACGAAGATCTGTGTCATGTTTCGTGTCTTGTTTTTTTCATTTCGTGAATCCAATCTGACGGTATCGTAGGATTCTAAGAATTTGAAGTATTGTCCAACCATTACTCTCTTTTTTTATCCACATACCGGCCTCGAATATCATTTTACAACAAGCCTAACAGTACGGCTGAACAGAACTCATTGGCCTTGGGGATGTGCTGTAAGCCATTTTCCTATTACGAATTAGGGGGCCTGGTGATGTGGATTATGAAAAAAGCCTTGACTATTTGCTATGTTGATTCCAAGGAGCCCATCTGTTTGGTCACCATGACTCAGTGATCGGAGCTTGAGTATATCGAATGAAAAGTCGCAGGATCGATCACAGGCGTCACGCAGGTAATTTATTCTAGGTGTAAAAAACGTAAACGGAATTTCCTTTTGCTAGGAAGTTGTGAACAGTGTTTAAATAGATTAAAAGCTCAAATTCACCGGTCATTTTAATGGCAGATCGCAGTTGGATCTTGGTCTATTCATTGGCACGGCTTGTTGAGAACTTGTGTTTTTCGGTCACGAAAACGTTCACAATTAGGATTTCCCCCTATTCTACCACCCCGCGTGATGCACTTGGTCCTAACGGCTACTGGATACGTGGTTCCAGTTACATCGGTGTTTTTAGCATGTTGGAAAATAAGTAATGCTTGAAATCCCCCAGTTATACACTGGGTGATTTGACGGATCAGTAATCCGATTGTTCTTGATAACGCTTTGGGTTCCCATCTACCTGATGGCATCGTGCGCATCCAACCGGTAAAATAAAACTAATCAGTAACGGGGCACATGTATGTCGCGTATCAACTGGAATTTGAGCTTAGCTAGAACGAATCGGCTATGGTGAGAATTTTTTATGTCAAATAATCACAGGTTACAAAAGTGACAGAGCACCTGGACTGAAGATGCACATTTATTACATTTTTCAATAATTTAAACAGCTAAGTTGAATTTACTAAGTCGGTCAAAATTTCACTTTTCCAACTCCCTAAGTTTGAGAACGTATTAAATGTTTTTCAGTGGTTGATCGATCTGTACCAAATGTTTGTCGTGTAAAGTGAATTTAACCCCGAACCATCGGGGCAAACTTTCTTGATGAATTTTTCCCATGGACAGGAAAAATCGAGTTTTAGCTGCTTTCAACACTGACAAGGATAAACAGGGTAGATGAAAGGCGCCTCAGTTGCATCTTTTTCCCTCAGTCTTAGTCTCATTTTTTCTATGAACATGAAGAGATTCATCAGTCGAGACGGAATTAGTGATTTGTTTTTTCGTCAACATCCCCCTTAAGTTTTGTATATCTCCCAACCACCCTGCTTTGGCGATCGAGGATAGACGTACGAGGTTCTCCGAACTTATGAATGAGTGAGATGGAAGAATGTAGGATTAATGTTGTCCATTTCGAGATTTGTTACAGACCCATGCAACCGATAGGATCTCTCGGCCCCCTGCTGCGCATGTGCTTGAATATGTTTAGCCCGCAGTTTCGTGCAATCCATAATCTAATTATGATCGGGCCATCGTGCGATCAAGATCCCAGCCCCATCCACATCAACCGTGGTGATACAAGCAACGGTGGCGCAGTTCTCTCTCTCCCTGATCCTTAAGGGTTTAATCATCTATTGGACACTGCATCTGAACAGGCCCATCGCCGTTCTATTTTTATACACTTGTCGTTTCTTATTCTGACTAACACACATAAAGACAGACGCACGTACACGCATGTTCCCTTCGAAATTTCACTGTATTGTTCCCACAGTAGCCCACGATCTAGGGATTCACTAAGTATCTGTTAGGAAAAATTACTCTCTCGCACGCTTGTGTGGACACAAGAACATTCGTCATCTCTCCCTGTCTAATCGAATACGGAAAAACCCGATTGGGAATTTTGCCCACTTGGCCTCTGTCTCTATCGCCTTCGTTCGTTTGCCCTCTTTCGCATGTGCTTTTATGTGCTCGCGAACAACTGATCAACTGACTGACTGATTTACAGAGAGTACCAACTGCGTCAAAAAATTTGGCGGTTTGCAGATTTCCGGGATAATTATTTCTAACCTCTGTAAACATACACATACACACATACATAAATATACACACACAATATTGTTTCAAATGGTTGCGCGCAAGCGAGAACAAAAATGACTGATTTTTAGATAAAGATTCGAGCCAGAAACCACACACTGGGAACAGACAATCGGGATAGATGAGAGAGTAAAATGACCGGTGGCTCATTCGGTCTCTTGTCTCGTCTCTCTTCCTCTATTTCGAGCGTGCGCGCTTTCTATCTCTCTCTGACCCAAAGTTTCCGGACCTACGCGGATTCAGGCCGAAAAACTCAACAGGCAATGTGGTGTAGCAAGTATTTATTTTTTTCATTATAACTATAAGCGTGAATGAATTCGAGGGTACGATAAGATAGGGGTTTACAGATGTACAGATGATTGAACGAACCAGTGAATGAGCGAGTGAATAGATTGACAGATTTGTGTGCCGGCCGGTGGTTTGTATGTGTGCTTGCTGGTGTGCTTATGTGTATCTGTGTTTTGGTGAGTAGGTGTGTTATTGGGGGCGTAGTTACGATGCGGTTAGATTCCAACGATAGATAATCGATCTGATGTGCACTCCACACTGCTACTACTGGTGCTGCTTTATCTATGATTGACAGTTTACGACTGAATTTATTTTTTCTTTCACAATTCAGTAGAGTATTACTATTAATATTAACATTAATAATGAGATGATAGTAGTACTAGTTTCCAGCTGCAAACAAAAAAGCCTCCTAATGTGTTTCGCCGTGACGACAATGCACTGGGTGAAGTGATAAGGGCTAAAACTCTATGAAATAAAATTCAAGAACAGGTAACTAGGTGACAACAGAATTAAACTATACAACAAATTTTTCTACCACCTGGTTGAAAACTTTGCCCAAAATGAATTGTGCACTTGTTCGGATTGTTAACCTTCCCGGATTTGTGTTCGTAATGCCAATAGTTATTAGTAACAAAATGTGCACAATTCATAACTGTGGGTTGTTCGACTGCGTTGCAGAATGAGCAGTTTGAAGGTGAATATAGAGCTACCTATGATTGCAACCATCATTGAGGAAAAAATCAATATCCCCGTCAAGGTCATTTAGATGGACGAAACAATTCGGATGCATCGATTTTCCCGAAATATATCGGATCTTTCTTCGGTATCCAGTCGATTTCCCCTGAGAAAGTGACGCTGACTTACGCACGATGGAAACATCCCCCAACAATGCTGATGGCCTCGGCGATGACAATGCGATTCAGACTATCGTGATTCCGATGCTGATTTGGGAACTGATTTCGGAGTTTCGGAACAATCTGTTCGTCATTCTGCGAAACTATTTCAGATTCATTAAGGACATCCCGTGAGGCGGATGCTACCTCTCTGTTAGTAGCCTAGAGAAACGGACGGGTCCAGTCCGAAGGGATGTACGCAAATGAACAATATCTCTATGCACACGGGCTAAATGTAGTCAGTGTGGCTAATTGTCAGTTTCACATCCGGACAAAATATTTCGAAGATGGTTCCCTTACTTTTGATACACTTTACTAGCCAGCTTTTCTCATCCATGAGAGGCCAATAGACCCACATTCTCGGTCGCCGTACGAACTATACATGACGTTTATCTCGCTTCCATTGATCGGGGATGATTATGAGGGTCAGGGAGGGAGTGAAGGTAGGACGGAATCCAGAAGAGTACAGTTAGCTTTCGAATGTGATAGTATGATAGCCAGAGGCGAGTGTCACAGTTTCTACAACCAATTCAAAGGGTGACAACCATTGATTATCGGCATTCAATAGCACTGCGAGCCAAGTAGTACCCTTGATTCGATGTGGACGACAAAGTGCCCCATAGGAGATAGGACTCGAATGTTCTGGGCTGATGCATTTGTCTCCGGTCAATCTTGTAGATAATCGCTGATATTTGACTACTGAAGTTTGAGAAATGTAATAGTATTGACCAGTCAGGCAAGATGTCAGCTGAGTACGTTAACAGTTCGGTCTTCGCACGTTTCGGTACAAAAGGGCCTATGCGGCTACCATAGTGATAAAGTCCATGATTGCAAGATTTGAATTGAATATGGACGCAATAACTGAAGTCAGGTAGGTGTGAGCTAACGCGACAATTAATTACTATCTATCATTTCGATGTTCGCTGATATCTTCAAAATGATATCTCATCTCACTGGAATCCAATTTAAATCATGAGGAATGTAAATGGCTAGTGACTTCACCTAAGAATCACACGGAGTGACTCGGCGAAAGCTTTTCGTCCTTGGAACAAGCTACTCTCCAGAACGAGGAAGAAAAGTTCGAAACTATAAGCTTTCGTAACAAACAGTATGCGCAGCGAATATGAAAACAAAATTTTCCCGGAAGCACTCAACCGGTTTTGCGTTTATTGCCATTTCTAAATATACTCAACACCCACGCACGACCCTACCAATTCATATGGGATTCCGGTGTGAACCTAAGAAAGAAATGTACACTGATGGGATTTTTCGATGAGTACCGGATAAGCTTATCTGACGAGCAACAATAACCGCGAAGCAGGTGAACTGTTTCGGGGAAATCCCATCCATCCGTCTGGGGGCTGGACTGATTTGAGAAGTACAAAAATAGAGAAACTAGCAGAAATCGGCGCCCACCACCAGTATTAATTAGCAACAGTGATCACATGGTCAAGCCAGTAAAATAGTCGACAGGTCGCGTGCTACAATCATCAATTGGGCAATAGACTAGGTGGGGTTAGCAAGCTGAGAGGATAGCGTATACGTTCTGCATGTTTGGACATTGAATCTGAGCTGTCAGGTCACTAAACGACGCGTTCTATAGTAACCAAATGGTCAACAAGTTGTAAACAATTTATTGTGCACACGAATAATGGGCATAGAGGTTGTGTGGTTTAAATGTTCTAGTAACTGTGCCTCTGTGAATGAAACTTCGCTTTGAGTAACCAGGTGACAGTGGAGTTTTTCGAATCATTTGTGTAGCTGAATGATGTGGGCGTCTTTCGACAAACTAATGCACAATACACTGTGAGCTACTGAAAACCACGTTCAGATTTGATAGAATGATCCCTTAATTGCTCACCCACTGGTCCACTCAGTCAATCACTAATTCACTGAATTACTCACTTAATCGATCAATCAATCACTCGTGCTCGCACAAGCCTATTCATCCGATCAGTCATCCAGTCAAAAAGACTTTCAATTACCTAACTGCACATTGGGTCATTTTCAAAGAAAATTGATTAGTTCGTTTCAATGCTGCATTTTATGTAATACCCCACTGGTAAAATATCACCACTAATTCCTATTTTCCACGATAATCAGAATAATAGTGGGTGTGGGAATAGCCTTATCCATGGATGTTTCCAATGTGAGTGTTCCTCATACTGTGCTCAACTGAGTGAAAATAAGCTTGATCGTTCACGGATACGACAACCATGATTGTAATTCCTTATTCCAGATCAACAAAGATAATCTACTGATCTGGAGAGAGGGGACATTTACGGTTGGGATGTTCATATTGATTTTGTTCCTCTTTAGTTGTATTCGTTGCTATGCCAAGTGTAATCGGACTGGCTCTTTTCGACAACCAACCGTGAAGAATTCCACCAGACTAGCTTCCACCATAGTATCAAGTTTCTTCATTGTTGTCAAGATTTCCTCATCGGTATCACGGTAGTTGGAGTACTGGCAAAAAGTTGTTTCACCCCTTACTCAGGATGGTACAAAAATTCTCTGTTCGCATCAAATTTCATCTTTAGATCAGCTGTCCAGTTGACCGACTGAGTCTGGACAAAAAAATGTTGCCATGCCAAAGATAAAATCTTTTGTTGTTATGCGCACATGATTGTCATATTAGTTTTACTTCATGCGTTAACTGAAAGAGATAGTTTAAGAAGTGTTAAACTGGGCATTGATGAAAACGGATCAGTCATAGTGCATTTTCCATTGCTTCCCATGTACACTTCAATGCTTACCTGATCTGTAGTGAGTTGTAAGGACTGGTATGTTTATGATCACCTGTTAAGCGAAATCACTGAGCTAATGAGGTCTGTTCATTAAGTTTTTTCGGTTGATTATTCGTTGTTTTTTATTAATACTGTCAGTAGTATCAACACAACCATTAGTAATTAATGGTCCAGTAAATTTACACATTTTTATTCTTCTTCCACAGTTTCCCTCTGGTGAGTACAATTCAGATCCAACAGAACGATCCAGATTTGGATGCAGAAAAGAAAACCATTATGAAGTAAGTCAGCCTCACTTTATACAATCCAACTCTCGATTGTGGTGTGCTAATTGAATTTTAGAACAAGCTAAATTAGTATTGTGTACGAACGGAGCTCGGTTCAGAATGTAACGATAAAGCACTGCACAATGGTCAACAGGTTAGATCAAAATGTTTGTTGATTTTTTTTAATATCTCGAGAAAAGTTGCCAGTGGTGCCCCAAAAGCCCTAACCTTGAGCGTGATTATCATTAAGCTGCATTGCTGACTTATGCATAATTTCATATATGGCGTACAATTTCCTTAGGAATTAAACGAGTAGCATGACAGATGCCTCGTTGATTAGCTGATTTAATCTTGTGGGCAAAACTGATCGGGATAGAAGTGATGACGAGAAATCACGAGTAGACAGAAGACTGGTTGTACTAATCACTTTCTCTTTATTTGGAGGTACTGAATTTAAAGTAACTGTATTTGGGAAATGATCCAATCAGTTATAGGAAAACTGGACAATGATCGACGCATATGGGTTTCGGGCTACGAGACTGTCCAATACGGATTCCTGTACATCATCACCTACTGGCAAAACAGATATGTCTTGTTTGAGAAAATCCAAACAAAGAAGCCCCAAATGAACTGATAAAACGAGTATGCTCGCTGGCAACAGAACTATTTGTCGAAAATAATGTTTCCTTGGCAAATATATCATTTGTTCAAATAAAACAACATCCTCGTTCTACACGACTTACTGACCCAAGTTATCCACCTTTACCACTACTAGCTATCTGGACAGAATATTCCTTGGACATGTGGCTCAGGATATAGCTTCAATTTTACCTGGCTTTCTGCAAACGTCTAACGTCATCTTGTTTGCTGAACCAAGTCTGACATTCACCTCCGCCTCACATTTCTGCTTCTCACCCTTATCTTTGGACTGGAGCAGTCGCAAACCTTTTTATCTCCATATCGACAAGGTTATCGTGGGGAATTTTTCGGTGTGCACGAGACAAAAGCGAAGTGTATTTGATACAGCTGGGCGAACAGATGATGATTCCAAAAGGACAACCGTTACTATTTCTGCAAAAACTGCTATTTGCGTAGGGGAATATTGTTAAAGCGGACACTTGCCAGTTTAGAACAAAGGCGATGGAAATATTTTTACTAGAAACTGACATGTATATTTCAAATGCATGCCCGAATTAATCATTAGGGCATGTAATTGATTAGTTGATGACCAATTAAAACAATATTGAATAAAATTGATCGCCCGCCACATGGCCAATGCAGCAAGAGAGTAACAGAAAATATGACTTGTTAAATATGTGCGTATTTCACTGTGTAATGAATATACTCGTTCTTTGGTTCTATCCCCAAACAGTAAGGTGTATATCTGAGGTTAAACATGACCGCTGCAACTAACGGAGAATCATGACACTGACGACAGAATGACGTAGCAGTCTAGTCGATCAGACAAGACTATACAACAAGCCTAAGCCCTTTGAGTCGGTTGTTCATTTTTTTCTAACTTATTCTGCGCCTTAACTGAAACATTGGAAATTTGAGGTTTTGTCAATCACCAATGAACCACTTAGTCGTCCTCTGTCCTTGACTGACGCATCTCGCACGACCGAGATACTCTTTATTTTCATGCCGCTGGCCAATCATCAGCTAGAAATGCTGGAACTCTGTTGGTCAATGAGATGCATCAGACACAGTCGAAACACACCATAGAGTTCCGTTTAAATGGACTTCTGCATTTATTTGACATGCTGACGACTAAATCTTGAGGGGATATTGACTCACTGATGTGAACTGTAAATAGTAAACATGTTTGTATGATGTGAAAACATTTTGATGTCATTTCGTTCATTCCGTGGACTGGTTCTGAGGACTCGATGTCCATTTGAGTCTTCGTTGTCCGGGGCCTAACAGCATCCGATTACCTTGAGGATCACCGTAGACAGTTGTTGTAAGGTTCATTTCAGTCGACAGAATAAGGTGAACCGGTCGTTTTTGTCCTCGGTATTGAAGAAGGGGCAGATTTTGGCGTGATTGGATGATGAGTAGATTGACCACTGTGTTGCAAAAGGATAACTCTACCCTGAAAAAGACTATTGCTCATCAGTGTGACTATGTGTGAAGTATTTTAATGAGGACATGTATAATAGAAATTGACCGACCAATCCTATGCTTGATTTAAGTTGAATAGTAACTAACAGTTTCCTCCTCGCCCACAATGACACGCCTTTCTACTCCTTAGTACAAAAGAAGGTATGGAGAAAGAAAACCCTGTTTCGTCATATCAGCTGCAGTGATCCAGGTTGTCATTTTTCAGCCTGAATTATGTTTGCCAAAGCTGAGTTGTGATATTCAAACAAAAACCCTCTTTGTGTAAGTTGTATTTTTTTGGCATTATTTTATTACTTGCTGCCTATTTAACGCAACTGACTGACTCGTAACATTCGATCTCACACAATTCCACTCCAACCCTCCTCTCTGTTTGCTTGCACATCGGATTTCAAAAGCCATCCCCTATATCCGCTCCTAGCTCTACTCTTACAACAGTGCGAATTAGCCTCAGCTCGTCCGGACTCCCCGCCCCCATTAGATGCCTTCAATGTCGAACTGAAGGCGTACGTGCAGCGTCAAGTTGAAATGGAAGACGCGGACGTGCCTAAGGGTTCCGGGACCAAGTCACGTGATAAAAACTACTATAGTTCAGCTAATCACAATCCCTACAACGATGCACCCGCTTACACCATGTCAAATCGATCTCATTCATATCGTCGATACAGTGCCAAATTGGATGGATCCGGTGAACACGGTTTCCACTCGAGCAAATCAAGTAGACCACAATCACGCGATTGCCGTTTACATGGGGCCGACAAGACAAGAGATTGCGACAAAATTGGTCCGACGGACGGTGACTACAATCCCGACTCGGGTGGAGAAAATACACTCATCGATGACGATCGAAAACTGAATGTCTTTGTTAATAATTCCGAATTGGATGAGTTAGTAAGTATCATATCTTGCTTATCGTAGCGGCCATGTAAGGTGCGTGTCGACCTGCATATGGGTATGCATCGGTATGCATGCACGTATGTATGTATGTATG